>JAQIXP010001740.1:0-17201 GCA_034700285.1 Proteroiulus fuscus | reverse complement strand
TTTATTTATCGAATTTCAAAGTTTACCGCCGAGTTTTTTGCCACATTTTGCCCGATTGTACGGCTCACGGGGCAGATGAACAAAAAATCATGCATCAAGTTTTAGTAAATTTAATTGTCCTTCACAAAAAATCAATTTATGTTTAGCCATTATTGATTAATTTGCACCGGTACTTTAATTTACTTAACATGGAGATTCCCATATAGGAGCATGCATTTTTTAAAAGTGTGGACAGCCCCCTTAAACTTGACCACAGGGGGCGGTCTTTGTTGCTACTAACCTGCCACCTGTAGAAGAAAGTTTAGCCCGAATTTTTGACTTTTAATTTCTGGCACCGTATAAGTATATATAATTGGCCCATCGGTATTTGGAAAATATTTGTTACCAAGGCCGAAATACTTGCGGCGTAGGTGGAATCGAAGGAAATTCTGACGCATTAAATGCCATAGTTTTAATTGTTCATCTATAAGCCTATATTGGCTTTTATGTGTTGCCTGTGAATTGGGAGTGGGAGTTGCCCATATTATGACATAACTTGGCTCTGTTTGAATATATATCATTTTTTAATATATAAAAGCCCTATAATGTGCGTAAACTTGGCAAAGGACGAACGAGGAAATCTCGAACTGAACGTATTAGGCCTAATGCCATGCGCCACCGGAGATGTGGAGTTTCGGGGATTATTTTCTCGTTGCATTTTTTTAATCTTGTTTGCATTTTGGCTGATGTCATAATTTCGGTTTTTGGTAAATATGTAAGAGAAAAAGTCGAGACTTTCGGTTTCGTCGGATTATCACGTTCGGCCCCACCGACCGATGAGCTGGAATTGGGAAACAGTTCGGTTTTCGATCGTTCGTTTGTGCTGGAATGTGCGCAATTGGAGCGTGAGATTCGGTTTTAATTTTTTTTCCCCTGAAAATGCCTGATGGATTTAATGATTTTAACCGTGGGAGTAGTGGCCGTGTAAGTGTCAGAAGTATGTTTGGCCGGATTAGATCATCGCTGAGGAGGTAAGGAGATTTCTTTTTAAAGAGAAGTCAGGTGAATAAAAAAAATGGCGGCGAGATGGTTTTAGAATGTCAGATCATCCACCTTAAGAAACTCGGAATAATTATACGCCCAGGTGGTCGCAAACGGTACTAATCGGCTGGTCAATATTAAGCGCCCCCTACCAGACGATATTCGTGTTTTTCGGATCAAGCGTCGTAGCTCTGCTCGGTTGCTACATGATACTATCGTATAGCTATGACGATTCATCCCAAAAATGCACATATCTTCTGGTAGGGGGTGCTTTAAATTGGTTATTTGGGCCGAAGGGATTTGCACGAACATTCGTTCCAAAATAGAATTCAGTGCATGTGCATTCTCCATTAAGTCGTGTGTTATCGGCGCATGCATTTTCCAGTAAGTTGTACCGTATGCTATTGGCACGTGCATTTGCCAGTAGGCCTAAATTGTATGCTATTGGCACGTGCATTTTCCATTAAGTCATGAGCTATTGGCACATGCATTTTCCAATAAGTTGTATGCTATTGGCACGTGCATTTGCCAGTAAATTGTATGCTATTGGCACGTGCATTTTCCATTAAGTCATGAGCTATTGGCACATGCATTGCCTTCCATTTTGGAATAGAAATTTTGGTTAGGCCTAATTCTTTCCAGGTGGAATTTTGGATTCCATTTTTAATATGCTTTTTAGTGCCCTTTTTGGGGACTATACGGTAGTTGCCGACAGCTTATAGAACCAGGCGTTTCACTTTTGTGTCGTTGCGCAGGAGCACTGCCATTGGCTGCAGCCGCCATAGTGCTCGACCTACAGTTCAAACAACCAATCACAGCCCTCCTGTGCAACGATACAAAAGTGAAACGCCTGGCTCTATAGATGTCGTGTTTTGGATGGATCTATATAATAAGTAGAGGGGATAAGTGCCGTAAGTGCATTTGAGCAAATTTAATACAAAATTGCCTTTTATATAGAAATTTGAGCGATTGGCAAGTGGGTCCAAAACTTTGTGAAACCTATTGTAAGACAGTGAAATAAACGGCTCCGTAAAATGCGATTGGAACGCCATCTACCGGTAGATCACGGGAACTGGCGATAGGGACTATACTTATCGCCTATACTTCCTGTGACGTATCTGACTGATTATGGCTAATCTTGAAATCAACTATGACTACCCATAATCTTTCTCGGGTCACGATAGGCTTCCTGGTGTGTAGTAAGTGTCGGTACCTGGTGAGAGAATTTTCCACTCATGTTCTGGTGGTTTTCGCCCCCTTTGGTGGCTTTTGGGAATTCAGTTCAATAGTCACTGCGCCACCTTCCGGCAGAATTTCGTGCTTTTTTTTGGGATTCTACTGCCACCACCTAGCGAGGGGTCGAAGCGATGTATAACCTGCCGATAAGTAGATTCCGAGCAAACCTGGTGAACTCGACCCAGTGAAACATGACCGAAAATGGGTACGACGTGCTCGCAATATGAGATTATTACAATCGGTGTCTAGGCCTACGTGTTCCAACTAATTTTGACCTAAATGTAATTTAAAGGCTTGAATTTTGTAGCGGTGGCGTGGGTGAAATAATTAGGCCTAAATATTTAAGACAAATGGTGCGAATCAAAAGTTTTGACGTCAGGGTGTGTTTCACATTTTATTTTTTTAATCTGCCGATTTGAATCAATGATTATTTTTTTGTAAATGGTTATATCATTCAATGGTAAATAAGAAATCATTGAAGCAGTAACATTTATGCTTGATCAAATATGATCCTCGGTGCATTGTTATACCTTACCAATACCGTTACCGATGCATGATCCTCTGGCTGTGGAGTTGGCTTGCGATGAGTTGAATTTATCATGAATTCAATTTGTATCATAAATATGCCCATTGTAAACACCTGTTTCTTACACACGTGTATATAATTATATTAATTACTGTCCATGATTGTATTCTTGCAACAATTTCCATGGACTCGTGTATTAATCTCCATCCATGGACTGCTGCAGCAATTCCCATGGACTCCTGCAACATTTCCATGGGCCCATACAGTATGTTCATGGATTCCTGAAACATGTCCATTAATTTCTTGCAATAATTTCGTTGGATTCTTACAGCTTGTCCATGGACTCGTGCAAGAATTCCACTTGAGGACTGCTGCAACATGTCTATGGATTCTTGCAACAATTTCCATGGACTACTACAACATGTCCATAGATTCTTGCAAGAAAATCCATGGGCCCTTGCAATATGTCCATGGATTCTTGGAACATATCCATGGACTATTGCTGCATGTCCATGGATTCTTGCAGCAATTTTCATGTGACTGATCAATGCTTCAATTTCCATGGCCTACTGCAACAACGTCTATGCATTTTTGCCACAATTTCCATGGATTCTTGCAACATAGCCATGGATTCTTGCAAGAAAATCCATGAACCCATGCAATATGTCCATGAATTTCTTGCAACAATTTCCATGGACTCATGCAAGAATTCCCAAGGACTTTTGCAACATGTCCATGGATTTGCCCCGATTGCCATGGACTCCTGCAACATGTCCATGGATTCTTGCAACGATTTCCATCTATTTGTGACTTGTCAATGGACTCTTGCATCAAGTCCGTACAGTATTTTTAATAATTCATGTAGCCTATAGGTCTACTAAAATTTTCAAAAAAAAAATATGTATGGTCATGGGTTAACACGACCCTGAAGAGAGTCAATGGTCGAATAGGTCCTTTTGATACAGTTTTACTCATAATTTTGGCATCTCTTAATTTTTCAAACTGAACCGAACTTGAATTTTTATTCTGTATTTTGCAGACGTGAAATCGTCGTAAGCGAAGAAGGGCCATCCAAGAAGAAGATGGCAGAGGGCTATGGAAATGGAGGGCCGAGCTCTCACTCGAAGGACGTCCAGAAAATCCCCAGACTCGCAAATGGTAATTATTCGAAGGGCGTATTTCTTCCAGCTGTAGGTATATAGGCCTATATACTGTCCTGCATTTTTTGATTAATTTGGGCGGATGAAAATGTGGACCGGCTGTAATTATTTTTTTTTTACGTAGCTTTCGTCGTGACCTTCCCACGAAATCTACTTGTTTTTTATTAATTAGTCCGTATCTGATTGCTGCCTGCAAATCAGTTGCACTCTGTCCATGTAAAACTGTAGAAGTACCTGTAATTTATCAACAATTAGTTAATTTGAAGGTAGTTAGGCCTAATAGCTATAATGTCTCGTTCGTTGATAATAAAACGGTACCCGGTAGTTTAATAATAATTATGAACGAGTTGGCCAATTAAACGAATCTTATCTTTTTATTATATATTTGTTGTTGATATGCAATAATTGCTCTTGAGATGGTCTAGACCCGCCTCTTCTTGCTTGATTTTTAATATTAATCCCTCGATGTGGGGCATTTCATAAATTACGTAAAGCGATTACTCGAACCTGGTGGTCCCGAGTAGGTGGGGTTACATAGTGGTCACTTTCTGAAGAGTCAGGCAATGTTGCATAAAAAGTCAAAACAGAAAAACGTGTAGAAATTTAGCTGAAAATGGGTAAAAGGTCTGTCAAAAAATACATAAAACTTTATGCAAAAATGTTGTACATGTCAGACAAAAATGTGTAAAAAGAAGGCAAAGAGATTTTTAAAAAGATGTTCAGGCTAAGGTGTGCGAGAAGGCAGGCACAAATATGTTTAAAAGTCTGACAAGAAAAAAAAAACAGCGTAAAAGGTCAAGGAAAAATGTGGAAAAAAAGCTGGCAAAATGTGGAAAGTGTCAGGCTGATTTAGGTAAATGCACTGTGTGTGTGTGTGTGTAAAAGGCGGACAAAATGTGCAAAAAGTCAGATAAAAATTGTGTAAAAAGGCAGGAATAACTGGTTAAAGTGTTGAGCTAAGTTAGGCAAAAATCTGGGAAATAGTTAGACAAGAATCTAGGCCTGTAATAAGTCAGGCTGAAATGGGGAAAAAGTAAGGCAAAAATATGAAAAAAAAAATAAGACAAAAAAAATCTTTTTAAGTTTGGCAAAAATGTGAAAAAAAGTTAAACAAAAATCTATAAAAATTCAGGCAAATGTGTGAAAAAGTAAGACAACAGTTTATAAAAAGTCAGGGGAAAAGGTGAAAAAAGTAAGACAAAAATCTATAAAAACTCAGGGGGAAATGTAAAAAAGTAAGGCAAAAATTTATAAAAAGTCAGGCTGAAATGTGAAACAAGAAAGACAAAAAATCTGGAAAAAGTAAGACATAAATCTTTAAAAAGTCAGGCTGAAATGTTAAAAAATGTGGGAAAAAAATAAGACAAAAATCTATAAGTCAGGCAAAAATGTGAAAAAGTTAAACAAAAATCTATAAAAATTCAGGCAAATATGTGAAAAAGTAAGACAACAATTTATAGCCTAATAAGTCAGGGGAAAAGGTGAAAAAAGTAAGACAATAATTATAAAAATTCAGGGGGAAATGTAAAAAAGTAAGGCAAAAATTTATAAAGTCTGGCTAAAATGTGAAACAAGTAACGCAAAATGTGGAAAAAGTAAGACATGAATCTTTAAAAAGTCAGGCTGAAATGTTAAATCTATAAGTCGGGCAAAAATGTGAAAAATAAGACAGATTTATAAAATGTCACGCAAAAATGTGGAAGAAGTAAGTATAACAAGTCAAGCAAAAATGTGTTAATTTTTATGTCGGACAAAATTAAAAGTAGGAAAAAATGAGTGAAAAGTTAAGCTAAAATGCATTAAAATTAAGGCAGAATTGTATAAAAGGTCATGCTAGGTGGCCATTATACCGTATACCTGATAGAAGCAAGTCGAAATTTTGCCTGTAATTTTCAATTAGTCAATTCCAAGTAAATGTAACATTTAATACAGATGCAGAAATGTGATATAATTTTTTTTAATACTTTATTTTTAGCTGGACTTTATGATCATCCCTCGCGCATATTCTAATTAATACATTCTGTACATTGGATGTATTCTTTTCAGAAATACCAATATAACGTAGAAAATATGCATTTTATCGCAGTACGAGAGTTTTGTTATCCACGAAGATAAATAGGAAAATAGATAAATATTAAAAGAGCGTTTTTATTTTTTTACCATATTAGGTTATTATCGATTAAAGATAGGAGGCTTATCGCCGCTATTAATCTGAAACCGAGATATTATTACGTTCCCAGAAAGTAACTAACATAACTCTGGTTACAGTTGTTCGCAATGTAGTCATTCTGGGATTTTTGGTAAGTTACGAACGACACGTAAATAGTTTATTAATCGGCCGTGAAAAATTATTTTTCTTTTTAAAATTTGTTGGGGCTGGGCTCGTTCGTTCTATTTTGGCAGTTAGGCCTTAATGTTTACGTGGGTTAGTTAATTATTTTTCGATGCCTTTCTCCGGGCCTCTTGCCATTTCCTATTTCGCAATTATTTGCGAAGAGGAAGTGGACGGATGCGATAATGCCGATCTGCCTGATTTTTAAAACCAGAAATTTTGCTAATTATTTATCGTATTTTTTAGCTGCAACTTTGTGCAAATTGAATTTTGGTGGCCATTGAAGTTTCGGTTTGGATAGGCCCAGTTCAAAATAAGAGCGAATTAGAAAGGAACTTTTGGACGGATGAAATTGTTACCAAATTTTAAATAAATCTAAGAGAAATTCGTGTTATTTTGTTGTTCCGGGAAATTTTAGCCTATAAATTTAATGGGGATATTTTTTTAATTTTTTTTTCCAAATGAGAAATATTAAGGGGTTTAGATAGAGCTAGTTTATTTGGAAATCAGTAAAATTTTGTAGTTATTTTGAAAGTAAATTTCATATGAGAAATGCTTAGGGAAGGTATTCATGCAAAAATCAGCTGAAAATGTGAAAATTTGCACAAAAAAATTATTTTTACATCAATCCCGTTAGTTTGAAAATATTTTTATTATTTATTTATTGTTTTTTTAGAGAAAAAGTTTATTGAAATTATATTTCTAAAAACCTTGTTTCTATGTTTTTATTGTGCAGCATTTTACACAGTTCAAGAAATATTGCACAAATTGTAGGCCTAAATATTATGACGAAATTATTATTGACAATTTTGCTATTTTATTTAAAAGCGCTAAATAGTTTTAGCTGAAAACTTAGTATGTCCAGAGTGAAATATGAGAAAAATAATCCGATGCTTTATAAGTCTGACAATTTTCAAAATTATCGATATTATGATTATTATTGTTGGTAAAAGTTTATTTTTCTTTTCATTTTAATATTTTGTATAATTTGCAGAGCCAAAGAGGAAACGCTTTCAGCCATTCCGTGCAGTTCGGAGAATCTTTAGTCGAAAATCGAAATTACCTTATAAAGAGGAGGAAGAAGACGATGAGCCGAATTCAAACTTGAAATCTCGATCGACGAGTGAATTGCTGGTTGCCAATTGCCAGGACGAAAGGTAAGAAGTTACTAACAGCAGCTAGTCAAACCTTACAAAAGTAATATTTTATTTTTCATGAAATACATATATATCTAGGCTCCTACATATGGCAAAAAATTATGATTTTTTAAATCGCGATTTGTGAATAATTCAGATTTTTGCATCGCAATGTAGATTTTAGTTTAAAAATGAGGATTTTGGTAAAATCTTTTAAGTTGTAAACTCACGATTCTATCAAATTTTGATGTTCCATCTAAAAATGATAATTTCAAAATTACGAGTTTGGCAAAATGTGGATTTTTGAAGTTACTATATTGTATCCAATTTTTTAAATTTTTTTTGAAAATCTTTATTCCAAAAGCACAATTTTTGGAAAATCTAAATTCCAAAAATTGCTGTTCTATGAAGTTTTAATTCTATAAATCATGTTGTAAAAATCAATATGACAAGAAAGCCCTGCATTTCTGAATTCACGATTCTGTCAGATTTCGATATTCCATCTAAATATAATCATTCCGAAATCACAATTTTTGGAAAATCTAAATTGCTAAAATAACGGTTCTATGAAATTTTACCATTTAGTCTAAAAATCAATATTATAAAAAAAAAATATCATGAATTTCTGAATTCACAATTCAATCAAATTTTGATTTATTCCATTTTAATTTCATAATTCAAAAATCACAATTTCGGGAAAATCTGAATTCCTGAAATCACGATTTTAAAAAATGTTAATATTCAGTTTAAAAATCATTATTCAAAAATCCTAATTTTGGAAAAACTTGAATTTCTGAAAGCACGATTCCTTCAAATTTTCATATTTGGTTCAAAAATCATAATTCCAAAAGCGTGTATTTTGACAAAATGATGTTTCCAAAATCCCGATTTCATGAAAATTCCAGTTTTTTTCCCAAAAAGTTACGAATTTTTAAGACAAGTCAACTGATTTATAAATTATCCAATTTCTTTTCTTCGAATAAGCTTGGTTGGAGTTATCACATTTCCGATGTACTTTCAGTACACAAAATAATATTTTGCACAATTTTATTCCGATTAGAAGCGCCGTTGCTTGTCAACCGTACAGTTCCGGTCTTAGTTTGTCACATGACAGCATCTTTGCGCCGGAATCCGAAGAAGTAAAGTCGAGGGAGAAGCACTTTTCTCACTCCCCGAAACGATTTTCCGTCAAACGAATCAAAGTATGTTACTCTAGCCCCTTAATGATAGTAAACCCGAGAGATGGTGTACAATTTTGATTAATTTTTTTTCTCCGCAGGAGGAGCTGATGAACAAGTTCCGAGTCCGGCAAGATTCGGACGACGACGACGACGGACTGCCGCACAGCCCATGCACGAGCCCCACCACTGCCGAAGTTCTGCGGCAAGGATTGATGTTGGTAAGGGCAGTTAATTTCAAACCGATGTTTAGTTGATATGACGAATGTGAAACGTTGAAAATTATTTTAAAAAGTGTGAAAATATTAAATGTTTTGACAAAATTCTCTTAACTAAAATTGAAAGTTTAATTGAATTGTGGTTTTAGAAATCCATGATTTTGCCTAAATTTTCATTTCGGAATCAATAATATTTAGACTAGAAATTACAAATTCAAAGATTCGCGTTTTGTGAATCTTAAAACCGAAGTCCCAGATTTTATTACAAAAATCCGAATTTGTCATAAATTACGATTTTCTTCAAATAATCTAGATTTTGAGGAAAATAAATCTAAATAGTGTTTTGTAAGGTAACCACACCACTACCTATTTCTGCATAAAATGCATTTTAAAATTAAGACAAAGAATTTCTGCGGAGAGATTGAAATTTTTGTTTAAACTACGCTAAAATGTTTCCGTAGAAACGTGCAGATGTGAGGCATAGTTTTCTGTAACCATTAATTTTAGAACAGAAGTTCGCGTAATAATAATTTCTGCAAAAACCTTCTTTGCAAAAAATATTCTGGATTTTTTCTTGAAATCTGAATCATTTGGCTCGAAAATTGTGACTTTTTAAAATCGTGTTTATCGAAAAAAATTAAATTTTTTTTGGATCACTAGTTGGGTTTGTAACATTACAAGTCTATAAAAATTTGGTGTTTTTTTTCCAACTAAATGTGATGAATCCGAAATCACAATTTTGGCCAAATCATAATTGTAGGGAAAGTCCGATTTTGGTTGTTAAAAAAAATACATTTTTTTGGCCAAATAAACTGGAATTGTAAATAATCTAGATTTGATTCCTTGAAATATAATAAGCATCGAGTTTTCATCATTTTTATTGTGTATTTCAGGGAACTTCCGAGAAGTTTCGGAGTAGCGACGGAAGCCTTTTAAGCATGGGAAGTTCCGGAACCGATACCGAGGTGCGAATCGAATCGATCGAATTAATCAATCGATCGATTAATGTGACTTATGATGGCGCTGCAGGACACGTTTGATCTAATTTTTTCTTTTTTTTTGTAGGATTATGGCGGATCGCGGCTGGTGAATGTCACTTCGGGTAACCCGATTTTTGGTTTTATTTAAAAATAAAACAAAATAAATAAATCAGGGTAAATTTATTTGTTTTTCTGTTCATAAAGATCCTGATCTCGATGTCGGTACCACAGTTCTCCTCAGCAATCGTGCGGCGAGGCATAAGATATCTGTCAGGCCGAAACGGACGCATGCAGTCCCGCAGAATAGACGATTGAATCAAGTAAGAGATTCCTTATTGCCCGTAGAATTTCTTGCCAAAATGTTTGCGCAATCGTTAATCTATGTAAGCTATACAAATTCAGCAGAAATTTTTTCCTTGAATTCTATTCAATTGGTGTAAACTTAACTACTTAAATATGAAACCGTTACAAGGACATTTACCGAATAATGCAAGTGGGGATTTTTGGTTTATATTTGAAGTAGTTGAAATTTCCACAGAATTGTGATTTTGGAAATCCAGCACTTGCCAAAATCGTGATTTTTCAGAGCTCTATACGAAAAAGTCCAGGTTTCAAGGCAAATTCTGGATAAATTTCTATAAAATTTACTCACTAGGATGATTTGAGAATTATTTTGCTATCAGGGTCACAGATTTATTGCATTTTCTAAAAAAAAAAATTTTGAAATTCTTACTTTTTTGTACAAAAATATTTTTTTTAAAATTTCCTTTACATGTGTATTTACTGTATATTTTGGAAAATATTTCCTATAATAGTCCCATATTTTAGACAAAATATGCTGTGATATTCCTATATTATTTCTGCAATATTTAACTATTTAAAAAACAAAGTAATACTTGCATACATTTGAAAAAAAAATTCCTGTAATATGACCATATTTTGAAACAAAATATTCTTGTAATGTTCCTGTATTTTTAGGAAAAGAATTATTATACTGTTCCTATACTTTGCAAGAAAAAATTTTGTCAATAATATTCCAATTTTTATTTTCTAAAAAAAAAATTCTCATCAGAAAGAAATCCTATTTAATCTTTCTATATTATGAAGAAAAAAATTGCTATTAAAATGCATGTATTTTTGAGGGGAAAAAAAAATTCATGTTATATTTTTGAATGTTTGGAAGAAAAATTTCCTGTAATTGTCGAATATTTTGAGATTATTTCCCCACAAAAATGTAGATTTTTGTGGGAAAATAATTCCAAAATATTTGTATATTTATAACAAACTTTCTACGATACTTTGGTGTTTTCGGAAACCTGAGTTTTGATAGAACATTTAAATTTATTTACTAGGTTACTGCTGGTAGTAGTTTGCCAACGACTCCTGAAGACATGGAGGATGCCGTTTTGCCAGGCGGGAGACTTTTGCATACAGGTACGTATTTGGGGTTCACGAGACTCGCATCTCGTTTGCCATTTTAAACTAACTCGTCGCTTTTCCTGCATTTAAAATAGACTCGTCTGATGCCAAAGTTCTGGTCAAGCCTGTGCCGAGCAAACGCGACCACCCGAGAGACGTCCCAGTCGTTCCGGTTAAACGACAGTCTAGGCCAGTCCAAGAAGTGGTTGAAAAGAAAGAGCCCGTTTCGCCCACGGAGCAAGAAGTGATAGGGGCGAGTGGCGGAATCGGCAAGTCACGTGCCGCGGAACGAAAACGGCTGCACGAAATCGAGAAATTCAAACAGAGGGAAGTTAGAGAGAGCAAGACTTCCAGCAATCAGAAAGAGAAAGAAGTGCCTTCAATTCCAGCATCTGAAAACGCAAGAGAGGCCGAGACTAGCGGGATGTCCGCCGGCCCAACAGAACTGATGGCTGCTGGATCGCGTCTTAGCGCGAATAGTGCTTCGGTGCCTTCTAGATTTAAAGTGGAAAATAGTGTCGATAAAATTACGGACTTAAATAAGAGCAGCAAGTCAAATAGAGGCAAGGATGTTGCGGGAAAAAAATCGGGAAATTCGCCGGGCGAGTGGGAAAGTGCCTTTTTTCGAAGCGAATCCGGCGATAAAGTGCTGAGCGAGAGTGACGCATCTTCGGAGCGTCTCTCTGCCGATTGGGATTCAAAGTATTCTGAAAATGGGGATTTAAAAAATGGGACGAACGATGAACTTGAGAATGGCTTGCTGGTCAAGGAAAATGTGCTCCGTAAAAAAGACCATGTGGTAGTGGAACGAGAAAGCATTTCGTCAAGGGAAAAGCTGCAAACCGTGGAACGAGAAAGCATTTCGGCAAGGAAAAAGCTGCAAACGGTGGAACGAGAAAACGTGTCGGCAAGGGAAAAGTTTCTCTCTAAAAAAGATCCTGTAACGGTGGAACGGGAAAATACGCCAGCGAAGAAAAACTCGCTTCGGGAAAATCATCCTGTAACGGTAGAACGGGAAAATGCGCCGGCAAAGAAAAACTCGCTTCGGGAAAATTATCCCGTAACGGTGGAACGGGAAAACTCGTCGGGAAGGGAAAATTTTCCCGGCGAAAACGATTCTGCAATGGTGGAACGGAAAAGCATGTCGGCAAGAAAAAACTTGCTCTATAGAGAAGATCCTGCAACAGTGGAGCGGGAATACGTGCCGCCAAAGGAAAACGCTCCCCGTAAAGCGGATCCTGCTACGGCAGAATGGGAAAATGGGTCCCCAATAAAAGACTCTGCTCTCGACGACAGTAATAAAGTGATCATTTCGGTGGTGCAAAAATCAACCGTCCGCGTGAAGAGCGAGGGGTTGAGCCAAATGCACATCCCGGAGTGCAATCCAGTAGCGCGGAGTAATTCGACGAGGAGGCTATCGGATAGGATTGCAAGGCTATCCCAGAATTTCGGAAGCGATGCGCCTCTGCCCAATCCTGCCTCTGACGACGGTAATGTCAGGCCGCTTGAGGATGAGAACAACCTCCACGTCCTGCACGTTGCCGGGGAAAGCGCTAACAAGACCGAACCGGTATCGGTACCAGAAAGTGATAGGGGTTCTGCAGTGCGGCCGAGTGGTTCTCCCGAGGAACAGCGGCACCAGGTCGAGTGCGTGGAAGTGCCTAAGCGAGAGGCTGGACGAATTCCCAGCTTGGACGATGATGTGGAAATCCGCGTCGGAAATTCGATTGAACTCGCTCAAAAATTGAGCCCAGATCGTGCCTTGCCTACCCTGACCCAGCCGAGTAGAGGATCTGCCTCGAAGGAGACGGCGAAACCGTCCGGGGTTCCCATTTTGAAAGAGCATAATGCAAGGTCTTCACAGGCTTTAAAAGACTCTCGTAAACGTGATATTAGCCCACCGGTCAGCCACCTGTTGGCCAGGAATAGAAAAGAGAGAAGTGCCGATAAAATCGAAAGTCCACCCGAATCGAGCGGCCTTGCCACGGGATTGGAACTGCCCGTTCTTACCGGCAATGCACCTTTGAGAGGGGCGCAAATGTCGAATCAGAGCAAACGACAACCGGTTCAGCAGCAACTCAGTCAGGAGGATATGAACCAATTGGAAGAAGAGCAGTTTTCCCTAAGTCTACCGCCCGCAAAACCAAACGAACCTTCGAAACTGGGAAAAAGTAACTCCGATACCAGCGTTAGCCCCAAAGCGGCGAAGATATCCGAACCCTTTTTTTTTCCCGGCGGCGTCAAGCCGGAGAAGGAAGGTCGCTTTGACGAAGTAATCCCAAAGGAAAACAAGCAAGCCGTTAAAAAGGAAATCGATGTTCGGATCGTGAGCGATTCCGAGAAAGCGAGGAATTCCACCCCAACGAGCGTTTTTGCGTCGCCGGAACGTAAAATATCGGGCACCCGTCTGGCTCCCATGGAAATTCTGCCCTACACTTCTTCACCCTCGCAGTCCCGAGCGGCAAAGTCGAGGGCCATCCTGGAATCGGATTATGTGGAGCCCGTGACTTCGCCAGTTCGAGCGAAGCCCACGTCCTTCCAGCATGCCGTTCAAGATGCGAATCCGAAGTCAAACGTGGAGCCTCCTACTATGGTGCTTAGGTCGAAGCCGACGTCCCCACAGCACGCAGTTCCGGAACCGGTTATGCCTAAAAAAGAAATGCCTCGGTCCTCTTTCCAGATGCCCAGCTCGACGGCGAGGTGGACTCCGGGGCGGGTTTTCAAGGCGAAGGCAGAACACGTGGATGCCGTGAATCCGATAACTTCCCCCCCGGCGAACGTGGTGCCCGAACCGACGGAGGTGCATTCGCCCTCGGCCATGTCCCCGGAATCCGTCGAAGTTTCGAAGAGCGGCGGACAAGAGGGTGCCGGGCTCGGACGCTCGACCAGAGTCGGCGCGCCCGTGGAATCTGAGCTGAATAAGGTCTTCGAGAAGCGACGGTCCATGAAGAAGAAGAAAGACGAGAGTGACCACACGCAGCGAGACTTGGGCGAGAAGCGACCTGCGACGGAAGAAACGAGCGGAAAAGATTGCTCGAAGAGTGGACCTACGTCCCTTCCGTCACCCGTCGAGGCTAGCAATGCTGTCTTAGCTGAGAAAGTGAGGTCCGGTACCAGCTTTCGCTCGACGGCGCAAAACAAATCTCGGTTCATGGCCGATCTGTTGCTGGACGGGGCGCAGAAAAATATAGACGAAAAACACGGAAAGGTCGATACCGTTAAAACTAACACCGTTAACAATAGTAATAATCATTCGCCCGATGCCTTCTCAAAATCCGAGGGAAAGGGTCGCGAGGATTTTAGAAAATCCCGCTCGGAGAGTGTGGAATCTTGCGGCGGCAAGAAATCTTCGGAAGGCAACGTCGTCGAAATCGAGGCCGATGCGACTTCAAAAACTTTCGGGAATTTCGGACCGAGCCTGTCTTTTAAAAAGGAAGTTTCTTCCTCCGTTTCCAGGCCTCCGCCACGTGACAAATTCGGCATCGTGATCATCGAGGAAACGGCCAAGGTGACCAGTCCGGTTCCGCCCCTCGTGGAATCGATCAAAAGACCGCATAGCATTCCCGTCGTTTCCCAAATCGCTGAGGCCCCGAAGCAAGGCAGGTCTTACGCCGGCAGCAAGGAAAATGCTCCGTCTCGAAGCTCCAGTTTCAACAAGGTCACCATCGTTGCCGGACGGAAGTTCTCGTCGCCTAGCCGGATCGTCATTAGCGAGACGACGACGCCGCCGCCTGGCGACAAACTGAGGGAAAGTCCAAAAACTTTGGTTTCGCCGACAACGGCAAAATCGCCGGGTGAGAAGGAGGTTAAGGAGGCCGGCGATGTCGAGCCGAGCGCGAAAACCACGGTATGGGAAGCGGCGAAGGCCAGTGCCGCTTTCGAGACGGACAGGACGCTGACCACCTCGACGGAGAATCCGCCCGATTGGATGAAAATGATTCAGCAGCGAAAAGAAATGAAAAAGCAGCAAACTTTAATGGCGAACGATCCACCGACTACCATTATTATTGACGTAAGTGGCACATTTTTTTTTGTCATTTCCAATAATTTTTGGACCGCAGAACTGTTGTCTGGCAGCACGGACGCGTACCGTGAAATTGTTCGGGAACTGCACGATAACTGGTCTGAGGACCGAAAGTTGTTAATTTTTGTCCTAAAACGTAGCAATAGTGTAGGATTTTCCCCCCAAATAATGTAGAAATTTTACATGAATTTTTGTCATAAAGTTTTACAGAAATATTATAATAAATTTTTTCCTTATTTATAGGAATATTTAAGAATTTTGTTGGAGTATTGTAAATTCCCCCCATAAAACAAAGGAATATTATAGGAATTTTTTTCTACAATTAATATTGGGATATTATATGAATATTTTTCATAAAACTTAGAACTATTTTTCAAAATATTATTGAAATGTTAAGTTTTTTTTTTTTTTGCTAAATTAGTGAATTAATTTTGAAATTGCTTCTGAATAATATGTAGGAATATTATATGGATATTTTCTCAAAAATGTCATCCGAATATTGTAGTTTTTCTCTGTAATTCCCCCCCCCCATCCCCCAAATAAGCTAGAAATTTTACATGAATTTGTGTCATAAAGTTTTACAGAAATATTATATAAAAATTTTTTCCTTATATAGGAATATTTACAAATTTTGTCAGTTCCCCCCCTTCCCCCCCCCCCATCCTTTCTTTCCCCCGTAAAACAAAAAGAATATTATAAGAATTTATTTTTTTAAATGATATAGGAATTTTATGTGAATTTTTTCTTATAACAGGAATATTTTTCCAAATATTATAGAAATGTTATATTTTTTTTTATAAATTAGTGCATAATTTTGGAATTGTTCTGAATAATATTTAGGAATACTATTCGAATATTGTAGTTTTTCTTGGTAATTTTTTTTTACCAAATAATATAGAAATTTTAATATAAAATAATTCCTAAAACATAGGAATATTATTGGATTATTTTTTTTGTCTTAAAATTTTATGTGGCTCATAGAAATACTACATTAAGAAATATTATCAATTTTTTTACTAAATTTTTTTCTAAAACTTATATAAGGGATATTGTCGAATTTGTTTTCTCAAAATGTTGATTCGAATATTGTAGGGTTTTTCTCTTGTAATTTTTTGTACCAAATAATATACAAATTTTATATGAAATATTTCCTAAAACAGGATTTTTTTGTTGCCAAATTTTACACGGCTCGTACAAATATTATTAAAATTTAAATTTTTTTATTCATTTCCCCCTCTAAAACACGGGTATATTATCCAATTTTTTTTTCTAAAAAGGTTGACGAAAATATTGTAGTTTATGTAATTTTTTTTAGTAAATAATATAGAAATTATATAAGACATATTTCCGAAAACATAGGAATATTATAGGATTATTTTCTCAAAATGTTATGCTCATAGAAATATTACGTTAACAAATATTCATTTTTGTACAATATTGCTTTTTTGTAAAACATAGGGATTATATCGATTTATTTTCCTGAAAATGTTGATTGAAATTTTGTAGTTTTACTCATTTTCTCAGTCATTTTTTAACCAAATAATACAGAAGTTTTCTAAATATTTCCTAATAAAAGGAATAGTATAGGATCCCCCCTTTCCCAAATATTATACGGCTTGTAAACATATTAATTTGTTGCACTAAATTTTTTTCCTAAAAGTTTGGGATATTAACAAGTTTTTTACTGAAAATGTTGGTCCGAATTTTGTAGTTTTTTTCCGAAAAATTTTTTTTTGCTAAATAATATAGAAATGTTTTATGAAATATTGCCTAAAACATAGGGCAATAATAGGATTTTTCCCCCAAATATTGAAAGGCTTTTATAATAGTATGTGTATAATATTGGAACTTTTACCTGATTCTAATAGGCTTATTTATTTTTTTTAAATTATGATTTGTTAAGGGGGCTGTCCACACTTTTAACAGCATGGGCCTATGGGGATTTCAATGTTAAATTCGTTTTCTTCAAACT
>JAQIXP010001739.1:0-17207 GCA_034700285.1 Proteroiulus fuscus | reverse complement strand
CCTTGCCCGAATACTCCCTTGCCCGAATACTCCCTTGCCCGAATACTCCCTTGCCCGAATACTCCCTTGCCCGAATATTCCCTTGCCCGACATGTGATTTTATTATAAATTTAATATTATAATAATATACTATATATTTATATATAACATTTATTATAAATTATTATAATTTATTAAAAAAAATATTTCAAGATTCAAAAAAGCGCTTGCCACCATTAAACATGAAAAATTGCAATTTACTAGTTCTCATAAATTTGGGTAAATATACAATATAGGATTTGTCCTGTGAATTGTCGGGTAAATGTGTTCGGCAAGTCAGTTGTCGTGCAAATGAGAGTCGCGGGCAAGTGACCTGATCAAAGTTTTGATTGGAATCAACATTTTTTTTTAAATTAAAAGATATAAAAGCTGATTAAAATCATTATTCTGTCTCACAAGAAAGTACAAGAACAGTCATGAAACATTATCTTTCAAGCTGGAAAAAATAATAATTTTAATGCTGGAAAATTGATTGCACAACATTCCTGCATGGGGCTAAGACTTTCTGATAGCAAAATTATGGCACAGCCCTTACACTACGTTCATTTCCCGGTTCAAGGAACATAAGATCATAATCACGCCATAATCAAGAAAAAACGCATCAAATGTTACAATAAGTATAGAAACTGTAGTCCATTCAAGAAGAAAGCAGATAAAAGAAGAAAATCCCCACACGATTCAGTTAGCAAATTGAAGTTTTGACCAAACAACATTTTGTAAATAAAAGCAAGAAATGTCCCAGCTAACTTTCAGCTATAATAAGATATGATTTCGTGATAAAATTCTATGGATTGGAAGTGAATGCAATAATCCCCATTGTTTTCCAAGGGCCATTATAGGGTTAATG
The DNA here is from genome assembly GCA_034700285.1 of Proteroiulus fuscus. NCBI lineage: Eukaryota > Metazoa > Arthropoda > Diplopoda > Julida > Blaniulidae > Proteroiulus > Proteroiulus fuscus. Next base: position 16,321 of record JAQIXP010001739.1, on the reverse strand, counting down.
ACAAAAGTGGAGCCGTATCAGATCAAACTTGATATAATTAGCCCCTATGGCTAAGGCATCGGGGATTCAGAATTATTAATTAAGGCTTCTCAGACATTATGTAATATAACTCTCCTTAGACCAAATTAATAAAATTATAATAATTACAGGTCTTCAAAAATAAAATATAGAAGATATGCACATATAATGTTCCCTTTATATAAGACTTTCCACTGTGATAAACACAGCAGGAAAAATAAAATATTTAACTACATGGCCTTAGTTAGAGAGTTTGGACTGGAGCAAAATGTGCTAAATTAATTCAAGAATTCTACTGAGTTCTACTGAGTGCAAAAACAAAGAGAAAGGCTAAACCAGTTTCCTAAAGCCTGAGAAATTAATTAGTTAATTGAAAAATAATATAGGCCTTTCAACCTAATAAGCAATTTGTTATATTAAAAAAAATTACTGTAAACTAATAATTATAATAAATGCTGGGCCCTATTTAACCAAGACTCCAGAATCTAAATTCCTGAATTTCAATCCAGAATCCTAAAACAAACAACAAAAATGGCTCCGTGGAACATTTCCAATCCTGAAAATCCTATCTACTCCCATGAAAGATCCTGGATTTTGGATTAGGGATTGTACAATGGAACCAAATTTCTAGGATTCTGGCTTGAGATTGAGGATTTTAGATTCAGGAGTCTTGATAAAATAAGGCCCTGGTGTTCATTCAATCTAGACCAAATCGTCCTTTTTGAAAAATGACACTGAAAATACAACATAACAAGTGGGGCCACTGATCTGAGCATGCGCATGTGCTAAATGAATTGTATCTAAGTCATGGAGAACTTATGTTTTAATTCAAAAATCAAACCAGAAGACGTTAATATGCTATTAAAAGTAATATCTCAAATTCTCAATCTACACTAATTATAATATTTTCCAAAGTTTACTGCCTTCAACGTAAAAAGTGAAAACAATTTCAAATTTATTAACAACCCTACTTCATTAAGTTCGATCAAACATGTAGTGTATAGGGAGGGATTAATGCTAAAGAGCTATACTACCAGTTAGAATGGGCAGTAAGTCACACAGTTTTTGCTTATAAAATGCCTGCAAGCCTAATTATTTCAGCATGGGATTCATAAAATCTGAGATTAGAGTAACTATCGACTGTCTTCGTGTATCATGGGATAATGAGAAACAAGATTATATTGACGAAAGCAAAGGGTGCTCCAAATTTCTAAGGACCCCTTTCCTTCCCATTAATCCATCTTTGCATCGTTTAAATGAGAAAGTATAGATCACAGAAGCTCATCAAAGAGTATGAGTCAAAAGGTGAAACAGTATATTAGACTCATACGAGATGTGCCTACAGATAAGTACAATGCTTAAAGGAAGGGTAATTATAGGAAGAGAAAACCCAAACAGAGATACTAGACTATGCCCTGATGCTTATTTTGCATTACTGACTTTAGGAAGATGCAAATTTTGTTAGAATTATACAAACTCCTCGTAAATCATCCAACACAATACAACAAACTTGTAACTATTCCATCCTTCCCCACCCACAGACTTTTGTTATATAATGATTACAATAGTTTTTCAAGATATATATTATAGATTTCCAAATGACTTTGATTGCCAATACACATGAACTGAAAATCTGCCAATTAAAAAAATTTCTGAAAATTCCAAAGCATATAATTAGCCAAGGGCCGATACAGGAGGGGGGTGCAAAGAGTGCAATTGCTCCCCCCCCCATACCAGCAAAAATGGCCGCCCAGTATCCAGAGAAAATTGCCCTCCCAAAAGCTGTAACAAGTGATTGCACCGCCCCCCCATCCTCCTTTAGCAAAATCCTGTATCCGCCCCTGTAATTAGCCTACTGTCACTGCATGTAACTCAATGCATTTTAGCTACATTAAATCCACAAAACAACAAGAAGCAGATTAGGCCCATATTTTTGGATGGTCTTTACTAGACAGCTCAAATCCAAAAATATAACTTTTTATGACCATGGATTGAATGAATTACATTTTATGACTCTTTGAGATTTTCATTTACTTAATATGCTTACAATGCAGGACTTCAAATGTAGGCTACTAAAAACATAGACACAAAAATATTATTTTTTTTCTAATATTTTTAATTTTTTACACAGGAATTTGACTAATTTTACCTGCCTGGGTCAAGCTCATGTATTATATCACAAAAATCGAATGTCCACATGGACATGGACATCAGTCACAATAGATGACTTATATATACTAAAAAGAATTTTATGACTTTTTTTATACAATGCAAAGTATGACTTTATAACCTAGTAGAAACCATTTTTTAGGAGACAAACTTGGAACAAGCATTATTCAAATTTTCGATAAAAAATGAAAATGAAATGTTATGCAAGAAGGTATGGGTATCCCCAAGTAATGCATCATCACAAAATGCGAAGCCACTTCCCCAAATTGCATTATGAAATATCTGAACGTCCCCCTTAAAAAAATAATTTGAAATACAGTCATGCAGCCTACAGACTTTGTGTCGTGCATACATCACGTCACGTCAGAATAATACATGCACATATATTTACAGTGAAAATGCATTTGTTTTGTTATCAATTTTTTCCCCTTAAAATTTGGAATCATATTTTGAAGGAAATGCAGCACTACATGTGATGAGAAAAGGTTTGTTGCAATCTTTAATGCATGAGAAGTCTCTTTTTTATTTTGACCGTAAATTTGGGGCTAGATTCTGGGTTGGTTGCATACAAGTTGATATTGCCAGATGAAAAAAGAGGGAAAATGGGTGTATGTTAAGGTGCAATGAAGAAGAGTGGGAGAGAAAGTCAGAATGACATTGCAGAGTGAGAGTCGGTGGTTTTAATTAGAGACAGAACGGGAGTTGCTGAAGCAGGACGAAGTGTCAGCTTTATCATGCCAGAAATCACTCAAGGATGAAATAAACTGCTGGGGAGAATTGGGAGGGAATAATCACTACCTATACAGCGCTGTACTTTTCTATCCATTTCACTCTTTTCTGCAGCATCTTTTATTCTCTCTATGAGCTTCTCATTCCGAAGCATCAAAGCCTCACCCTCTAACTCAATCCTGTGTCTTTTTTACATCCCCACAAAAGTCAGAAAAGTGGGGAAAAGTAATCTCGAGAACCTTAAATATGGCCATGGTTTAATAGTTCATTGTAAGCTTTGGGAAGGCAGTTTGTTCTTTAGTTTTCTTATTAACCATATCTAAGAAATTCATCAAGCCTTGAATTACATATTTAGGCCTATAGCCAAAAAGTACCGGTTTAGATCTTAAAACTAAGGAATCCAATCAAATTATCTCAAGTTTCATTTTAAGATAAAGATATTTATCAGGAGTTGATTTTGGTGGGAGAGGCCATGACCTTCTTCACCTCCCCCCCACCCCACGAAATTATAGCCCACGAATTAACTTTGGTTAATCTCAATTGGTTTAATCCCATAATACTGTAGTTGTGAGTGGAGTTAAAAGTCCTGATATTACATAACGTGGTATATGATTGATCCCTTAGTTACTTCAACATGCCATGTTATTTCATTAGCATCTAGTAAAACTTTACGGTAATAACTAATTTATAAAAATTGAAATGATAATTATTCTTACCATTTACAGGGTAAAAAGGATAATCGGAAGGCCATCCATGTGATTCACAAAAACCTCACGACTGGTTGCTTTTTGCCCCATAAGTGACTTCTGATATTGAACAATTCAATTCAACTCAGTACCCTATACGATCAACATAAATACGATGTCATTTGGTACACTCATGACGTCAGTACAGATCATAATCCCACTTACTATAAAGGATTTAATCAATAATATACAATTAGATATTCCAAAGTATCCTTGGATTATTGGAAATCCCAGGTTAAGTAACAATATCAAACTTTAAAGAAAATATTCCTTACAATCTATTTTACACTTCTCGTAAAGGTCAGTATAGCAATTCTACAGTAAACATATCTTTATTACCAAATGCGTTAATAAAATCTGGTTTCACAGCACTGCTCTAGCCTATACCAAAACTTTTCTGGGAACCGATGTTATGAAAGTGATATGATTCTTCTATGGAATCTATATAACCGCTTTGAATACTATCTCAGAACACCACTGAAACCCATGCACGTATTGTCATCTTCAAATTAATTCCATACCCAGCAGGGTCCAGCCCATCATAATATTTCCTGTCAGAATGTCACATGGACAAGTATTGCCAAGTGGCCCTATAGGATTGCATACAGCGAGTAGGCCTATCTACTATAGACGTTATATAAGGGCCTTGGTAATCAATGCATCTGTGGTCTCTCGTGTCCATGTAGGAGTAAGTGACCGTTCCAACTCATCTGTCAACCTTAGACCAATAATCTTTGACAAGTGATCCAGCATGTTCAAAAATAACTAAGTTGGACGAAAAAGTCCCACATACTTTCCCCTAGGGTAGGAGCTGGGAAATAGCGAAAAGTGGGAGATATGGAGGGAGGAGTTGAAAAATAATATTGAAAAATGAAAAAAACTGAGCTTACGTAAACACGTCCGAGTGGACGTAAACACCCAAGGCATTAAATTGTTTAAAAAACCGATTTTGTATATGCATCAATAACGAAGACAAGAATAATCTTCCAGTGCCTATATATATTGCTTAGTTCAGCATATGTGGCTCCTGAGTATATCCAAGTGTTTATGAAATATGACAAAAAACCGTCAGAAACGTGAATGAGTGGACACTGTTTCATATATTTTCAATGTATATTCAGGGAATTCAGCCACTTTTCAGCGAAAAACCGGTTCAGAATTTCAAATTAGGGCATTAGCCAATATAAGGAAAAATGAAAATAAATGTCTTGGTAGTTGGAAGGTCTAAAACATAGTGCTGCATGTACGTTTGAAATATACCCAAAAAAATTTTAAATTGACCATTCATGAACATGTACACTGTAAAAACTGTGTTACTTGTTTCAAGGAACCAAGTCACCATAATCTTGCTATCAATTTTAAGTCACACTTTAAACTTAATTTAAGTTACAAACAAAGAAATTAAGATTCCATTTTAATCTTGTATCTTATATCAAGAATAGTATTCTTGATTTAAGATTTCTTTTAACTGAAATTAAGTTTAAAGTGTGACTTAAAATTGATAGCAACATTATGGTGACTTGGTTCCTTGAAACAAGTAACACAATTTTTACAGTGTATTTCTTGTTATCAGTATAGACAATTCTTGGGATTAGTGTAAAACATAATCTAAGGCCAACATGAATGCAGTCGATTTGATCATAATCTGTAAATTATTTTATATGAAAATTTGACATTATACATGTATATTCATTTTAAGAGAAAATTTCTTCTCAAAATTAAAAACAATGTCTAAGAAATATGGTAAGATATGCATTTTAGATAAATTTAAGAAAACTTTGTTTCCAATTATTTCACTATCCAATTATCACATTTGACTCTTTTTTTTTAAATATTATTACCCACCTACACTTCAAAAAATAAAACTTTCTAAAAATAATCTAAGTCAATAAATTCAATAGAAAAAACGTTTCTCCAATTCTCAATTCTTTTCTTTCTTATACCATTCAGATGACTTCCATTTTAATTATTTCTTTTTTGAATGTTTTAGGAAAAAACACATTACTGCAATATGTTTCCCATTATCTAGAGACAAAATGACCACACTGGCCACTAATTTTCGTGTCAATAAATCTAAGATGTTGCTTGCCGATAAACGTTACGAGAAATTAAGAGGGGAAAAAAATTTTGATTTCTTTGTATGTATAAAAAAATAACAAAAGTTAGCAAAGAATTGGACAAAAATAGCCATTTTGATGAAACAGCTCAAGAGAAAATGGCCTCTGAGTATGGAATAATACGAGGGTTAGTTAATATTAGGGGTTAGCTATTTAAGTCTAGGCCATGGAACATCGCAGCTTAATAACCCAAGTCAGGCAATTAGGGTTTTGGCTTGGCCCTAAGTTGGTCTTTTGATGAGTCCAATAATGGCTGTAATTCGCAGAATTGTGGTAGGCGGCAGAAGTTGGCGAAATAACGATCACAAAGGAGGACCAAGAGGTTAAAAACTGACGCGAAACTGACCATCAGAAGAAAAGCTAAACAGAGAAAAGGTAAAAGAAAAAAAGCACTAGCTAGGCCTATGTGAAAAAGTAAAAGAATCCTCAATGGCACAATAATGTCAACTATAAATGGCCAAGTCCTGCAATTTCTCGGACCATCAACTGGAGATAATCGAAGAAAGATTATTTATGGCAAATATGATTTATACTCGAATACAGTAGGCCTACATATATCCGAGACAGTACCTGCAATTTTATACAATAATATTTCAGAGCTTTTAAATTTGCTTAGAAAGCAATACTAACAGAAATGCTTGTTATATTACATTATTTAATTGGCAAAAATAGATTGGTTAAAATAACTAAAAAAACCTATAAAACTAAAAGAAAAATCTAATTACTATAATTTCTTATTTTTGAAATCAACATTAAGCCCAGATTAACTTGAGATTGTACTTTTTTAAAAAAATAAAAATTAAATAGCTTATCTTCCTGTAATTTTAACATTCAGTCATTTTTTGCACATATAAAATAACGACTACTTAATTTCAATCCCATTAACTATAAAGTATCCCTTGTTGCAATAATCCTCTTTCTTGAGATTTTATTTTAAAAAAATTGCCACTTCCACCTTCAGCAAGACATTAATTTAAATTAGAGAAACTAGGAATTAAATTTCAGCTGTCAACGTGAAACTTGCTTAAAACATAGCTTATTCATTAATTCGTATGTTTGTCTCTTGGGTAACCAATTTGTCAAGACAATGTGAGCTATAAGTTTAAATGTTTTATTTTGAATATAATGAGTAATTCACGAGTACGTAGTTAATCCGACAGCCTCTTTACAATTTTCTCTGACATTTGCATATTTGTGGAAATTCCATAAATTGTGTTTTAAAGGTTTCAATAACTTAAAATTAAAAAGGTTTTCATCATTCAGAAATCTCAATAGTTTTTAATGTGGAGAAGTGAACAATGATAATCTTTATATATAATGCCATTATGATTTTTCATAGAAAAATCTATCTGCCCTATGGTATTGAAAAGACATAAAGCGTCCCATATCCCATACGAATACTGCATAGATCCATCCCATCCCATTTCTATTTTTTTACAGCATGGAAATGCCTATCTCATTTTGGATCAAAATCTATATTTATCATGACAGAGAGCGTATAACAATGTGAATTTGCTCAATACAATAACCGAACAATTACTATACTCTCGAAAGCTCGTATTATCGTTGGATATAAATAAAAATATAAAAATGATATATAGAAAGAGAAGAAAAAAAGAGTAGAAAAATAGAAGATATTTTACTCTTTGCCCTCTCCTAACATAAACAAGCATGAAAAAACGTAAAAAAGAATAAAAACAGATAAGAGAAATGGACCATATTTCCCATTTCTGATGATGAACCAGCATTACAATGTTATTCAATGTGTTTTGTATAGATTATAGGACTTAAATATTGAGGAAAAAACCTTTTAATACATGATAAAATAAAACAAAACACTCAAAGAGAAATGTCATGATGACGAATGAATTGCAGATCGAGGCCAATCATTTGTCAACTGGCATTATATGAGTTTCTGGAATCTCAAAACTCGATCAAGAAAACTATATAAACAGAAGAGGTAAGTGAACAAGAAAACATACCTATATGTAGACTTAACATATAAATTATATTTAAAATCCCAAAAAGATAGTCTATGATAAATAAGTATAAGAATTATTACTTCCAGATTCTGTACCAGGAATCTTTTAATATGAATATGATGAAATTTCAGTAGAACTATCAAACATGCCAAAAATATTAAATATAAGAATATTGAATATGGATTCTTGTAAAAAAAACCTAATTAGGAATAGAATTAGTATACTTAAACTTTTAAAATTGCACTACCTGTTATCAATCAAAGTTGTCCAAATTACTTTTCAAACTACCCCAGAAAAAACACTATTTTGACTAAATTTTATTTAACGTAATATATACACGTACTTCATGATGTTAGATTAAATGTAATTTTTACCAAATGAAATAATAGGGATTAAAAATGCATCTCTCAAAATTTAATAACCAAGTTCTGCCTAGTTATTTATTTAAAAAAATAAAAAAAATAGAACCAATACATGCTAAATTTTTCATTTAAATGACGTTATCAATCAGAGCTTCTCATTATGTCTCATTAAATAACTACACAGAACACATAGCTATTTTATTTTGGAGAATGTATTTTTTATCCTTATTAAGTCGTTTTGTAAAGTTTTTTTACGGGTTACCTTCTTGAATAACAGCACAATATAAAAAGTTTATCTGAAAGTGTCCACAACCTTTCACGATCACCCATTACAACCCTCAGCTGCTTGGAATATATATATATATATATATATATATATATAATAGCCTTTATTATATTATTTTATAGATTTATTATATTATAGAATTATTGCCTTTCAGTAGTTTGATTTCAAATTTGAATTACTTTATAAAATTACTTGAATACAAATTGAATATTAAATTAGAATACCGACAAAAATAACAGCAGGCCTATAATTTACAATAATCCATTTTTCAATCGTTAAGTCACTTTAAAACTACGGAAGAAATTTACTTAATAAAATAATTTTGCAAAACTTAACCATGTGGTTATCTCTGGTTAAACATACTCACGTTTACAACTTAAAAAATTATTTTAGCAAAAATAAATCTAATCATCCAGTACAGTGTATCCCATTTACAAAATATAATTAAGCTAAATATCCCTATTAAGGCATAATAGTCAAATACAGATTTAAATTAAACTAAAGTGCCTTGGACTCCGCCTCTCCAGATGAATTGAAACTGGGTCAAAAAAGTGTCAAAGTCCCTGCATTGGGAATTGCTAAAGCAAAAGTGACTTCAGAATAAGGCATGGTCGGCTGCATCTTTAAAAAAAAAGGACTGTTCAATAGCTGATAACATAAAACCATTGCCTCAACTTATCAATATATGTATATAATGTCATCGTTTGGCCAATCCCATGCTTGCAGCCCCCAAGCGGCATTACAAGAAACCGTTTAATTCTCACCCTGTATAAGACTATTCCTTATGCTCGAATAGCCCACACTTTTCTTTATAAGGAGACACTTTAGGGAGCCCTTAGTACTTCTGATAAAGAGTCTTAACGAAATTACATGTAATTGAAATGCAATGGATTGGAGAATTTTTTGTTTTATAGCCAATGTTCAACGTTGGAGAAATTATGATAGTGAGTATATAGGGGAGAAAATGGCTGCAAAACGTCTGCTGCTTTAGTTAAAGGGCCTCATAGGATGGTCCACTATATTTATGGAGCCACACATTTTATGGCTGCACAACAGGGCATAAAATATAATTTATACCTTTTCGATATAAGACTTCCCAAAAGGTCAACAGTAAAAGCTAGATTTTATACATTCCTCCTTAACCTTTACGGGAAGGAATTATTTACAATATTCAATGGCAATAATTGCACCCCTGTAGACCCAGCTATTCAAAAATCGTGAACCTAAACCAAAGCTGTCACTTTCAAGCTTTCTCTAAAATTTTCATTTCATATTTATTTTTCATCAGAATATTTGCTAGACGTAACACCAAAAGAATTAAGGAGTATTATTAAGGGTCGCAGAGCAGCAATTACAAGTAGCAATATGTACACAGATCCAACTGTACACACAAAACACAACATGGAAGCATTCGAGCATACACTAGCTCCTTTCACGATAATGAAACAATGGGACAAATTGAAAAGCTGCTACTGTTTTAAACCTTTTTACGCCAATTTTGACAATGTTTAACATGAAAAAAAACCTACCAGTAAAAAAAATTTGCAATAATGTTATTTGAGCTTTGATTTTTCTATCGTATACGCTGAAAATTTGATTTTCGCATGAGGGAAAACAAAGAGTGTGCAGGCAACATCCTTATCCTTGATATCATTCATGCACATGTGCATATACCATTTTGGCTGTTCCTTACACCTAAATTCACAAATGTCCTCTTTCGCTCAAATTAATAATCGATTGAAAAAATAACCCCCCAAGTGCCTACTGACAAACACGAAGAGATTTTTTTAACAACAAATAAATGCAAAGACATTTGAAGACTGTAAAGTCAGGGGTATGGTTTTTGAGTCCTCGATCAGCCAATTATAGAATTAAAAAAAATATGTCAAATGTTAATTTAGTGTGTTCCGCATTCTTTTAATGTATCGCTTATTTTTTTCTTTTAATATCTGTAAGCAGTTGCCAACTATAGATATGATGAGACTGGAATCATTATTTATGTCTCAAAAATCATGACTCACAATAACTTCAGTTGAAAATGACACGCTTCTATCACAGATGGCTCCGGATAAACCCAAGAAAATATTTCTACAATTGCTCAACATTCACCACATTAAGCAATATGGCACTGTATCTGAATTTCAGCAAGATGAGGATTACTGACTAATAGTAAATCTGCACCACATGTACATTCAAATTTCACCTTCTCATATTAGCTTTTATGTTCCCTCTTTAAAAATCACTTGTCATGATGTGATATATCCAATTTTACAACAAGTTTAAGTTCATTAATAATATTTGTGAGCCAGATCGTTATTACAAACAACTAATTTTTCATTCTTTGATTTAAATCAACGATTAAATAAGATTTTAATCGCGATTTAAAATCATTTAGGCTTATTTAAAAAAAAAAAAAAAACTGATTAAAATCAGTCCACCCTGATAAAAACTAATGTATTAATATAGTTAAATAATCATGTTAATTTATTTTAATGAAATCCCACTGTGTGAATTTTGATTAAAAAATCCAATGGAAACAATGGAAAGAATAGAACCGATGGTTTATGTCGCAAGGCAGCGAGGTTAGCAGTGATTGCCTGCATTAAGGGGCACAAATACCATTTCGAAGTTTTAATGGATCGCCTAAAAAACCGTTTTCTCTCTCAAATTTTCCGAATTTTACATTTGCATTTAATCCCATCTTGAATGTATGTTCATGCATTATTTTTCTCTGATTCTGAACAAAAAAACTTGATTTAGTTATGAAGGTAGGGGCATACACCTATAGCAACAGTGATGTCTAACTTAGGGTGATAATACCCCCCTCACCCACTGTGATTTTTCTTGCATGCATTTTTTATAAAATTAAATCAAGGGTGTTTGTATATGCGATTATGCTTCAATGTACACCTTCGTCTAAAAATATGTATACAGAAAACCCCCACATTTATGTCATTTTGAAACTTTTCGAAAAGCTAACACGGAATAATTTGTTCCCCCTCCTGCAAATATTTCCTAGCCTTTTTTCGTGGATTATTACAGTGGAAAAAAAATCATCTGAACAAAAAACGGTGAATTGTGAATTTTTCTGCATATAAACGTATAGTATCTGACTTGCTCTTATTTCTCTATGGGTAAAAAAGCGTTCATGGATGTAACAAAATTAAAAGTGAAGCTTTTTTTCCACATAGAAAAATATGACAAAAAATGCGTGCTCAGGCAGAAGTGGTCGTATGGATGCAAGCAAACACAAGGGACAAAAAAATATGCAAATTATTGCAAGCACAGACCTTCTCCTTTGTAAACAAAAGAAATCTCCTGCAACAAACTCATGTTTTTCGTCACATTTCCAGTTATGCATCATAAAAATCCTATGTCACAGCAGTTTGAAAAAAGTAGGAAAAAAAACGCTTGGATAACCCTAAAATTACACAAGCAATTTTTTTCTTTCCTTTTCCTTATTCAAAATTCGAGTAAGCTGAATGCGTAAAATATCGAAACAGAAAATTTACACATCATAGCCGTACAAACAGTGTACGAGAAAAAAAAATAGCAAAAAAACTTTTCAAACTTTACGAGTCCCGTGTTACATATAAATCACATAACGTGAGCAAGCCTCCATATTATTCTAAAAAGCAGAAACAAAAACAATGTAGTACTATCGCACAGAAGGAGATGGCAGATTATAAAACTTCTGGCATTTCTTTGAAACAAAAATTGCAGCATAAAACAGGCGAGTATTCTGGGAATAAGGCAAAACTTAAAATTGCTTTCAAAAAAACGTGCCGGCCATAGCATAGTAAATAGCTTAGCTCTTTTATACAGAACTGGCCAATGACTCTCCTGCCAATGTCCATATAGCCATTTATTTTGATAGCCTTTTGAAAATTCAACTGAAATTTGTTTCTACAAAATGCCAAAAGGTGTTCGAGTGACAATACAATACCGCAATTACGTTAGCAAGGAAGCATGGGTCAGAAACTAGGAATCTGCAATGCGGTGTATAGGCCAATGACAAATTGAAAATCTAGAAATCAGGGTGGTAACAGCTGGTACAATACTTTTAATACGATCAACCCTCAATAAATTGGTGAAACTTGGCACAGGAGGTGCATTGGAAACGAAAGCTGGAATGCATGGTTATTTTACAACGTACATAAGAAACAGTATTTACAGGCCTTATGGACACTGACCTAATGTAATCAAATCGAAGAGCGAAATGGCAGTGGAGATCTCGGTGGGGGGAGAGGGGTGGATAGGGTATCCCCCTAGAGTGCCAACGCAAGGTTGCCAATCAAAGTAATCAAAACGAATAAAGACCAAAACCATAGTTAGTGAGGGGTCCATAGAGTAATATAAAGGGGAAAACCAAAAGCTGATAAATCGATTTCTATTACTAATGTTTTCTTGATTTCTTTATCACCCTCCATCTGATTACGATATCCCTTATTTTCTCAATTCTCCAAAGTCTTTCAAGACTAGGCTTACTACTTTTGCAAAACCTAATCCAATGCAGTAAAATCTAGATTGCAAGTCAAGAAGTTTGTCATGGGGTTGTCCATAAACAGCATCATGGTAATTTTGATTATTTTTAATTTGTAATCTTCTCCCTCCCCTCACCATATCACTTCATAGCTTAACCTTATACCGCCCCAAAGTTGTGCTACACATTGCACACCAACCCTATTCTATAAAATATACAAGTAGACTACTTGTTTATAATTGGTGATAAATGTAGGCCTACCAATTATTTGCCAATATTCTTCATTCCAATTTTAGGCAAATGGGCAAATTTTCTTTGTTTCTGGGCCTGGCATAGACATGAAGGGAAACATCTGCACATGCTGACAAGGAATTTATTCCCCATCAAATGTCAAACCCCCACCAACTATCCATGTCACAATAATCCTCCCCTCCCCCTCTTCCCTAAAAAAACTCCACAGTGCAGTGTGATAAACTTTATGGGCGATCCCCATTTGACGATATAAGGATACAGTCTATAGTAATACCGAGCATAAGATGGGCGTGCATCACTGCCATCTATTGAGAGCACGTGTAAATAAAACGTTCTAAAGAGTGACGAATTACACCACACACGCATGTGCGATGATTCTCGTTGAGAAAGTAGTTCTAACTATCGTAGCTATTCAACTGTGCGTATGAATACCCTTGAAAGAAAACTTTGTGAGAAGGCCAGCAAAGGGTGTGTTTATGTAGGTCAACTCATCACCAGCACAGGAATGCTCACGCCGTTCTCTTCCTCGGTATTACTATAGTCAGTATCGAATAGGCGTCCCAAAAGTTTTACATAAGAGAGACTTCTGGTATGAGAGCTTGCCAAATGAATTCCGCAAAACCTTAACTGATACAAAAATGATAATAGATTTTTGAAAATGTCCAATCATAAACTAAAATTAAAGAGAAATAAGAAGAAAAATTATATGTACATTACTTCCCTGGTAAAAATGCAAAATCTATAGGCCTAAGCTATAATATAATTTACAAAAGGTCTTTTGACACTTTGGGTGGATTGCTCAAGTCTGGAATAGTTATTTAAGCTGGGAATAAACTTCGAAATGACATGTTATTTTGAAGTTTATTCCCAGCTTAAATCACTATTCCAGGCTTCAACAATTTACCCATAGTCTCATTAGTTCCTCCTAACTTCACAAACTGCTAATCATCTGAATTTTACACTTTTTCTAAGGTCTTTTTTTTCGATTTTCAAACGAAGGTAAGTTTGACAATAAATATTTTTTAATGTCAACAAGGGAATGCACTTATGTAATCTTGGAATAAATTAATTTAAGCGAGAGCACACCAACCCTCGAAGCTAACACGCATGTAAGAAATAATTTCTGAACTTGTACATTAAAATGAAGCAAACTGGGAACATCCTCGCTTTATACACACTTTAGAGGGTAATAAAAGAAAATTACAATTTATTTCATTTTTTTTACTCTTCATTTCTAGTAAATTAACTTCAACTGAAACAAACTGTATTATATGAACTAGCCCCGTTAGCTCTATTTAAATTGTGTTTTTTTTCATATCATTAAATATTTAGAAAGTGCAGAATATAGGCCTAGCAAAGAAAGGACAAACCCATACCAAAAGCAATTCCATAACATGCAGACTAATTTAAAATGCACTTTACGGGCATGCATGCATGCATTTCTTAAATTTATTTATTTGATCTGCAAGTTTATTAGAAATGCAATTATTCTAGATACTAAAAATTGATTAAACCTGTAGCTATACTAGCCATAAATAATCTGCAGCAACATTAATGCAGTTTTCAACAGCAACATTTCCTAAATACCTGCCAGAAAAAAAAATGTCTACATTATACTCATAATTTACATGGAATTCGGATTTTTATCATTTTTCTCATGAATTATCAAAAAACGTTAGATCATTCAGAGCTCCTACCTTTACATATTTCTGAAGAAACAAACTATCCCATGACTTCTTTTAGTATGAACTGAATAAGTTTTAATAAAAATTAGCACTGTCAGTTATTAACAAAGTGATACCAAAAGATATCAAAAGGATGCGTGTATGCAAAGATCTGATAGTTGCATAAGTGATCAATCAAAGATAAAGAAAAAAACAGCATGTCTTATTTGTTTTTTGTAGATATCTAATACAAGTCTTAGCAACCTAAAGTACTACATATTCTGTTGCAGAAAAAAAAGTGTGATCAAGAGTTCAAAGTAATGGATGAGACATGACAGCATTTATAAATAATTTCCCAAAGAAGAAGAATTTAACTGCAAGGGGATCCACTTGAGAATCCATTTGTTTACTCCAAGGCATATCGTTCAAAAGCAATTCGTTTTTTTCTCAGATGCAAGACCTATTTATTACCCTTAAGGAGAAATCCCGTACCCAATTTTCATGACAGAAATAATATTGTTGAAAAAAGTGCAAGAGAAAACCATCTTGAGGATAGGCTTGCTCGAGTTTAAGATACGAGACGACCTGGATCGCCTTCAGGGTTGGTTCCAAATGAACATGAAGCAAGAAAAATGCAATTTTGTATTTTATATAAGTAATGAAACTTGCAAGAGTAACTTTAAGAAAAAGTCAAGTCAAGAGTTAGCTTGAAACCAAGAGCAAGAAAGAAAAAAAAACTTCTGCAAATTGAACATCTTTAAAGCCTATAATACTCAGTTTAAGTTTTAAATGAAATAAACGTGCTAAAGTAGAAGTGTTGCAGAAAATAAGCCTCAAGACATGAGAGGGAAGAAGTCAAGAACTTCACTATCTTATAAGCTAATGCACAGACGCATCTTAAGAATAGCAATAATACTTTATACCTCTCAAAATTCATTGGCTGTCTGTAAAATGCAGTCAAATAAAAAGCATCTAAGAATTAGCCCGCAACCATAATAACGAATAATCAGTCTGTAGATTAAAAGGTAGAAGAAGTTGGTGCATTAATTCATGCCAATCAAGAATGCAAATTGTTACTTGAGTAGAGTGAATAAATAAGATGCAGGCAATAAGGCAAATACATCATTAAGATATAACTAACTTCAAAGCCTTGCATTGCAAACAATTTATTATTCCTATAAATAACGCTTGCTTGCAGCAAAATATGTTGAATATACCTTCTGAAAACAAACTCAAAATCTTTACGGCATAAGATTATGGAAAGTTGGAAATCAGTTCATTTGTCTTATCAGTAAATTCTGTTGTAAAGGGCATAAACGTGAAGCATTGTATTATTTATTGCACTGCAAATATAGTTTTGAAATGCAACTTCTTCTGCATATATATATATATATATATATATATACCAAAAACAAGCAAGACAGATTAAGAGGGCTGTCCACACTTTTAGAAAATGCATGCTCCTATGGGAATCTCCATGTTAATTACCGGTACATATTAATCGATAATGGCT
>JAQIXP010001738.1:0-17208 GCA_034700285.1 Proteroiulus fuscus | reverse complement strand
GCAGCCCAATTACCGATCATTTGCCAATGGTGCCAACGTGATCCCAACATTGGCCCGATATAAATTGTTACATGGGTAGATACGTTTAATTTTCAAGTTTATACAGTAATATTTCATACAAATTTCACTAGCAGCCCCCCCTCCCATTGATATTTGCACCGACTACTCATGCATATATATAATTACTAATTCTGATTAATTTTAGAACTCTTGCAAGAAGATAAAAATGCAAATGAACCTGTCTCTGTTCATAAAGTGAAGGATGCATTTAAAGCCTGCATGGATGAAAGTAAGTAATTTTTGAAAGTATATAATATATAACAGGTTTCATTTTTTTGTACTTGTCCTTTCCAAATTTATGTAATTTTAGTAATGATTTTGTTCAATTATATTTATGAGTACTGGTAAACAAGTGTTATCAAAATAAAGTGACTGCCCTATCCACTCTTCAGAGGACATTGTCCATCTCCTTTGGATTCCCTCCCAAGCAATCACAGTTTATATTTTCGTAAACTATACCCCTTATAAATGAATTTCATTTGCACATTTTTTAGAGGAAAGGAAGTTGGCAAAAAATCTTGCCTTGTTGCATACATTGAATGAAATTGGAGGTTGGCCTATAATAAATACTAAAAGTGATGATAACACTAAATGGGAATTGCTAGCAGCAACCCTAAGGCATTTTGGATATTCATTGCTATTTAAAACAAGTATAAGCATTGACAGGCAAAATCCAAGCAAACATATACTCTTGGTAAGTGATTTGTTTAAAATTATTGTATTTATTATAACTACTTTCACAATCTACCCATGTTGTTACTTGAAATATGTTCAGAACTTCCAATAGGAAGAGCCAGATAACCAAGTAAATAAATATTGTATAATGTCTAACTAGGTCATTGCTGGTTTAGACAGACCACATATTAGTAGCATATTCAGTAATGAGAACAACCACCACTTGCCAAAGGTGGCAAACTGTTTCATACTGAGTATAAGTTGATGCAAACTGGTCAACAAAATCAACCATCTGCCAGGCTAGCATTACATTGACAATCTATATTGTTTGTTGGGGTCTTGAGCTCATTGACAACACATCCAAATACATATTCTATCTTATCCACAATCTCCAAAAGTTGGCCTTGAAGCAGCCACTTCTGTTTGGACTGTGCATTCCTGTTAACTAATAGGAACTGAATTGAACTGTCCCCTCTCTGCCCACCTGCCTTTTGGCTTAAGGAAACCTTTTGCTCTCTCTATCTTCCACCAAACATCCATACACACACTGATGACATTGGTCTTGCCAAGTGTGAATGACAGAAACATTTGCTCTTCCTGACCCATAAGTATCACTTCACAATAAACAATGATGGACTACATATGTGGGAATCAGGGTAGGGAGCTTACAGGACCTTGGCATTGTCCATGCTAAAAACTAGACCAAAGATATTATGTAGTTAAGGCATTTAAAAATAGCAAAATAACGAAAATGTCATTGGCTAAAAATAAAGTGAGGGATTCTTTTACTGCCCACTGCATACCCATGCAAACCCAGACTAAGCCAACCATGCAGTAAGTTCATCAATGCAGACAAGAAAAAGTTTTGGAGATATACTGCAACTGGTAGATCCACTTTCAAGTCTGCACCCCTGTAGTCATTCTGACTGATGGTCCTTCCAGTTAATAAGGTAATTAGAATAATGGTACAGATGCTGAAAGCCAGAAACAGTGGCAGATGTTACTCATAATGCAAGCAATCATCCCCACAGGGTGTAATGATCTACATTATTAAATGGCCTGGTTACATCAAGGAAGCAGATAATGAAACTTAATTTTAATGTGAGCAACCTTAATCAATTGCAGAATTATGTTTATTACCTATCCATCCCTTGGTAGAACCCAATTTGGACCTAATTGATCAGAATTTCAAGTTATTATTTTCAATATTCTCTTATGTTGACATTTTTTTAATGCTATGCATTTTTAAACTAGTTATTCGAAGTGGCACTTCTCCTGTAAGTGGTAAAAGTAACCAGATGTTGACAGCTATTCATAGAAAAAATTTTATATGCACCCAGACTCCAGAAAATTTTAGAGAACATTGGTTAAGATTTTCTGCTACTGAGATCCAAACTTACAATGTGTTGCTCATAGGCTTGGAATTCAGTTGTAGATCACTCCTAGACTACATTTTGCTATGAACCAGAGAGCCAAAGGAAACTCCCATAGGAGACAACAGAAATGATGAAAAAGACTGGTAATAGGTAGTAGGAGGCCCAAGTCAAAACTAATTGTGTATTAATATTTTTATAGCCCCACTAGCAACTTTGCAAGCACTGTTAACTATATATTTTCTTAGAAATATTCCTACAACTAATCGATCAACACTATTACATATTCTAAAATACATAAAAATGAAAAACATCTTCTTTATTTACAAAATACTAAAATTTATTCGTGCAAGCAACTCTCAGAGCATTAACAGCTGTGTATAACTTTTACATTTCACTTTTACCAATTAACTTTTAATTGGTGTTTTAAATAACACCAAGTAAAAGTTACCCATAACACTAACTTACCATGGATATATTTCTAATAATATTGTAACATTATCAAGTCCAAGCCATTCTTGAAAGGACAAATTCAGTCGGCACGAGGAAGAACTAACTTGTAAGTAAAAACCGACTACAAAGTAGCTTATTGCCAGACTAGGGCCCATAACTGCTATCTCCTGCTACCAAACACCTCTACACTCCATGTCAAAAATCAATTAACTAATCACTTATGTTAGTAACAGTTACCCCATTTTTCTTTTAAACATTTGTTTTTTTTCCCTTTTGAAACTATAACTTGGGTGCCATGGCACCAGCCCACATGCCAGAAGAATTATCGATGCATAATCAAGTAGTAGTACTTAAACTATGTAGATAATAAATTTTTAAAAACAAAACTGCATTAAAATTTTTTATGGGCAATGAGGTATAATAGACACCCTATTGCATAAAATAATACATACCTGGCAATCAATTTTTCTAATTAAAGATCAATAAAGGTGATAAATAACAATTGCAAATTTTAAGCATTCTTTTAAATTTTCCACCGATATATGTTTCAAGTGAGTATTCGTAATTCAATGAATGGTTTTTAAAGAATTGTTAGCATACATTTTAAAACACCTATGAAACTTATCTAACATGAGATTTTGGAAAAGTTTAGCAAAATCAAATTCACATTGAAATTCTAAAATGTTAATATTTGTATTTCAGATTGATAGCTTGCAAACAGAAATTATACCTGATAGTTCTACTGACTTTTTAGCTTATTTAAGAACTATTGCAGTGCAAAGCACATTTATCAAAAATGTGGCACTTCTGTTGGGTGCTACAGATGATGAGTGTATTAAGAAGGACATTAAGGACATTCTGCAACTTCAAATGCTATTGAATCAGGTGAATATATTATATTAAGTAGCACACTTGCAAATATGTTAGCATGTTTGTTAGCATGTAAGTTAACATATTGTAAGTTAATATTAGAATATATATGTTTACAGATTTCAATTTTGACCCAAAGACAAAATATCCATCAATCTTATCAGAAAATGAAAATTTCAGATTTGAACAAACTTAATTCCAATGTATGTATAAGTATATTTCCCCAGAACTTGTGCAATTATAATCAATTTAAAACTCAGCATTCTGTATTTACAGAAAGTGGATTGGTTAGCCTATTTGAATGCAGTTTTCAATGGGATCAAGCAATTTAGACTAAATGACGAAGTTGCAATTTTGAATGTCGAATATATTAAGAAACTCGGTGAAATTCTTACACACACTGATCTGAGGTAATTTCTCTCATTGAATGAAAAAATCTAAAAAGAAAGTTTCATAAAGTTTTATTTTTATGCATTTTTGAATATAGAATTCTGAAAAACTATCTGTTATGGCGTTTTGTTAAAGATGTGGCAGAAGATGGAGATCCTGCTATGGTTTCCTATAATTGGGCTATGAAAGGAGGAGCCAATACACGGTTTGACCATATATATTTATTTTTATAATAAAACTTCAATTTTCAATTGATTTTTTTCAATCATTATTCTTTTATATGTTTTCTTATGGATGATTAAGTAATTTCATTAGTCTTAACTTCAGTAAATCCAATTTTATGTTAAATAACTACATTCATATCAAATTTTGTACAATTAGTGTAATTTTATTGTAGCTTGGACACTTGTCTGAAAGAGGTAAAAGGATTCCTAGGCTTTGCTGTATCAAATCTATATTTAAAGAATAAGAACCACCAGCCACATATTGATAAAGTGAGTTATTCATTATATTTTCTTTAAAAAAATATTTTGAGTTCATAATATTGTACTTGACTACTTTAAATGAAGTCATTAGTAATTACATTGATCACAGGGTGAACAAAATTGCTTGATTTGATGACATTTCCACTGACTAAATAATGCAAACTATATGTGTAATCCTATCGTAGTTTATTCCAAATAGGAACTCATATATCATTTTAGAAAAATTAATTCATTTCAACATGTGCTCAATTTTCTTGATTTTGTTTGACTATCAGTTAACATTCTTCCCCCAATCTCCTGCTGTCTTAACAAAGATTCAGGGCTCCAGTAAAAAATTAAGATAACAGAAGTGGCTTCTGAGTTCAAGCTCTAAATCATCTTCACAGAAAATCCATCTTGAGTGGATGTGTGATGTGCCATCTTCATCCTAAGATGGTTCCAGGTCAAAAGGTAGGGTTAAATAGATTTGCATTCCACAAAATTGATGATTTCAATAATTTTTCATCATCTACACTGGAATTCATTACATAAAGGCTATATTATCTTCATCCCAAGATGGTTCCAGCTGAAAAACTGTTGGGTTGAAGGGATTTGCATCCATCAAATCTAAAGATTTCAAGAAGATATTTATAAGCTAATCTGAAATTCATTCCCTGAAAGGATGCATCATTGTTATCCCAAGGTGGTTTCATTTAAAAAAGTGTTTGGTTGAAGTGACTAGCATCCATTGAAACTGATGCGATCAAGAAGTGCTACATCACCTACAATGAAATTCATCAAGGAAAGGATGTGTCACCTTCATCCCATGTTGGTCCCAGGTCAAAAGTGTTGGGTTGAAGGGATTGATATCCTTCAAAACTGATGAGATCTATCAAGGAAAGGATGTGTCATCTTCATTCCAAGAGGATTCCAGATCAAAAAGTGTTGTTAACGGGACTGACATCCTCCCCCTCCCTTCCAGGTAGGGCATAAAGAGCGATAAGCTCGTAGCCCGGTAGGGGAATACACAAACAAACAAACAAACATCAAAACTGATGAGGCAAATGAAGCATATCTCCATCTTCAGCATATGGTAGCAGAGTATCATCAAGTGGAACACTTTGGACTCTGAATGAGCAAAAAACCAAAACCACATGTGACACTTATGTAAGGGAGACCAATGCCAGAAAGAAGGAACCATAAATATGAAGTCGATTGAGTTGATCAACAAAATCTCATTTAATATGAATAATAAACATATTAGGACAAATTTCAATCAAAGAAAATAAGAGAGATAAAAATCAATAAGAAATCTAAATAGAACAGGATGATACCAAGCCCTTTTTGATAAAAAATGCTAGGATGCCTATGGAAAGTTTCTGGGGACAAAAACAACTGCTGACAAGGAAACAGCTTCCAAATATGTTCTCCACATATGGAAATTAAATTACAAATGACAAATGGAAAAAATGGAAAATACACATGAAACTGATTGCGAAGTCTTAAAATCAACAAGCCCAATCACCAAAACAAAAAATTTAGTAAATAGAGAACAACACAATCAAAAATTAAGCAAAACTCAACAAGTTGCAATCAAAGTAAATAACCAAGTGCAGAAGTTGCAACTTGCAAAAATCACACTTAATATTAGCAGCACCTGGAACCACAGCCAACTACTTGGACTCAGAAATGGTCCAGGACATGACCTAAGAAATACTAGAAGCCAGAAGAACCAAACCATGGATGTTGCCAGCACTTACATCAGTGGGTGAGCCAAAGGGCATCCCCTTGGCAGGTCAAGTGCTTAGCTAGCAATTTTTTAAAAATACTTAACTAAGTTGTATTACTCAAACAAATAGTGGGTGCATACATGGACCCAGAGGTTTCAATTTATGAAATATAGAGGGTGTGAGATCCATCCCATGGCTCTGTTTTGGTCCTAACACTGACAATAGATAGTCTGACTATAACAATGGTTTAAACAATAATTTTAAAATAAAAGTTTTATGCAGGCAGACAGTGTGTGTGATGGAGAATGTTAAGGGGTCACAGGATGAACTCAAGTTATTCTAATAAACTCAATAAAAAGGGGCACATGTTGAAGTTGTTTTAATGCTGATGATTTTTTTTAATAAAAAGAATGAGTTACCATGTAGGATATAAAAAATTTTAGATTGCTATTATAGTTTTGTTTTGGCACTGAAATGACTTCAATAAATTCTGTTCAGCCCATATATTAAACATAGTGTAACTGATATGGCCAATAAAAAATTGACCTGATGTTGATAATACTGATGTTCACTTAATTACCAAATAATCAATTAGAAGCCTTTTAATTTTAGATACTGGAGGTTTTCAAATTTGTAAGAAGTGCAATCGAGCAATTGATTGACCAAAGCCAATGGATGGATGCACAAACAAAAATTCAAGCCATCTCAAAGGTAATACTGTATTACAGTAGGCCCTATTCAATGTATACAAATAAAACAAAGTGGAATGTATAGCACATATAAAATGCTGAAATTATTGTGATAGAACTCCATTTGTATAATTGACATTAAGAATTTGAATACACCAAATGCACTCAATAAAAGTTGAACCCTGACATCTATAAGTTTGCTAAGTCATGGTGAAAGATAATACAGATCAGCTCACTGTACTCGGTCAACAGACTAATAGTAAACAGACCAGTAATAGTAAGCGTATAGATATATGTATAGTGCAAGTGCAACAATGTGGTAATGCTACATGTGCATATTACAGGAAGTAAAATGTAACTGGCATGTGTACTGCACCAAGTTGGCATTGCAATAATCCTCAAATACACCACTGTTTCCCTGGAAGCCAAGAATGTGCCAATTGGCCAAAATCAAATCATTACTCAATAATGTCAATAATTCAATGGATGATTCATTATTAAATCAAAATGAAATAATAACTTTTAATAATAAATACTTTTTCTTATTTGGAGTGGGGCTATACTTTAATGACATCATTCTTTAGGATGGGTGGGTGGTCCAATGTTGATGATAACAAAAAGTGACAGGGTGGGTGCCCAATGAGCATAATGATGTCACTTCACTTTTGAAGTGGACCAACATATTTTGCAAACTGTTTGGTTGGATACATAGGAGGACCATTTGAAACAAGATGTTGCCATGACACTCAGTTTGGTATAATCTCCTTTCGTATAATGCACATTTCGTATAATCCTTTTTTGTATATAACATTTTCGTATGTCCAGTGATAAGGAAAAAAGTCCTTTTTCGCATAATACCATTCTGTATAAACTTTTGGGAATGAACTTTTAAAAAAATTTGGGCTACAAACAAAAATTTTGAGGGTTTAGTAAATTAAATTGAATAATTGATATATGGTTTCGTGCGAGCGAGGACACCGCCCACCACTTCATTTTATACCATGCAGGAATTATACGAATGGGGAATGGGTTGTCTTTGAAATAATTTTCAACTTTATACCAAATGGGAATTCTTATCAGTGTACTTTTTGGTAAAATGGAAAGTAGGGATTATACCAAACTTCACTTAGCCATTTTATCTCCAAATTTTTCAATCGTTGCGATTATTTGTAGTTTTATTTTTAAACAGTTTTGTATAAATGACATGACAAAGGTGGGTGGGTGGGTCCATCGAAAAGTGACAGGATAATGACAGGGGTGGGTGGGTGGTCCGAAAAATCTCGATTTTTTAGTGACATTATTAAAGTATAGCCCCAGTGTACTTGATCACTATTATTTATGGAGAATATACAGTTATAACAGGAAACTTTATCTTGTTAGGAGTTTATAATAATTATTGGGCACTTTTATTAACATAAGTATTTTGGTAGGGAACATCATATTCATAGGGTTGATAATGACTGGTATGTACTCATAGTTGTTTAAGAGGGGAATTAAGTAATTTGGTAAGGAACATCATTTTTTCACAGAGTCGATAATAACTGGTAGGTACGGGTAGTTTTTTGGGAGGGAAATTAAGTGATTTGATAGGGTCCGATAAATTTTTGCATTATTTAACAGATGAATCAAAATTGTAAGAAAAGTCCATGTTTTATGATGCATTTATTCCTATCTGAGCAAGAATTTAGCCTAAAGAAAATATACATGTCCTGGAAAAGGAATAGGATAAAGGAATACCCTTCATAATCAGCCTAGAACTAAGGTCTTTTAAGGGTTTCATAACAGAATAAGTCAGTAATAATTACTTTTAGGCAACTATTCCTTTATGTCCGCCTTTCAAAAGTTTACACTATTGATGGCACAAAATACATCAGTGAGTGAGGATGATGGGCTACATATATGATGCAAAGCATTTTGAGGAACTTAGTTTAATCACCTTCAGGAGTGTGGGTTAAATGCTTTACTATCTTCCACCCATTTTAAAAGTTGGATTAAAGTTCTCAACAAAATGAGAACTGATTAAGAGAAAATGATTAATGATGTGTTTACTTCAGATGTCAATCATTTAACAAGTACCACTTTTGCTTCTACTGTAACTTTTCCACTTTCTACCAACTTTCTAACAGAAAAAAGGCAGCAATTAACAAGATCCTAAGGCCGGGCGCAAATCATGCAATTACAAAGCAAATTGCATGGGTTTTGTCACCACAGTGGCGGATTTAACGGTCAGCAAAGTCAGCATTTGCTGACTGCGCCCCCAGCAAAAGCCTATTGGGGGGCACCCCGATTGATAGTGCTAAAAAAATTTTTAAAAATTTAGCATTGGTTTGCTGACCACGCCTTTTGGCTTAAATCCGCCGCTGCGTCACCATCAACGATTGCATGCCACGTCACTTCCCTCGCATGACGTCATTTTTGCTGTGGTGTTTCATCTCGTTGCATGCAATGTGCATGCAAAGTGACGTCACTCATGCGACGTCTCGTGCAATTTCTAACAGAGAAATTGCAAGATTTGCTACCGGCCTAAAACTGGGAATTTTGGGCCCTATTTTAGTTAACTATGCACCCTAGTGAATATGCCCCTAAAGAGGTTCTGAAAGTCACCAAATAATTTGATCTGGGCACTAAAATGACTAGTGTAATTTATATTTATTTTACATGAAGTTGGGATTTCAGAAAAATACATGTCAAACTTATTGAAGAAGCAGCACCTGCCTGACAAGTGCTGCCAACCATATTTCCACTTTTGTCCAGGGGAATATTTTAGCTTCAAAATGAGCAGAAACCAATTTCTGTTGTAAATCATTTCAATACAAATATTTACATTTATACTGTTTAAGATGTTATTGCCATGTTTTGCTTTATTCTTGGTTAATCATCAAGAGTTCATCTTGCATGCTGAATGGCATCCTCATGAAGTTTGTTAGACTTATTTGTTTTCTCGCAGTGGCCAGAGTGGAGACTGGTATTTGTTCTGAATTATTGTTGGTGTGTTAGGTGCTAGGCAGAGGGTGATAGAGGGTTAGTTTTTGCCCAAAACTGCCTGTAAGTCCTCAGCTTTTTTACAAATGCATCATTGAGACTGGTTATAATATCCCTTAAGCAGACAGACTTGGAATTGGAATGAGTTAGTTGAATAAATATCTTTTAATTTTATTTTTTTTAAATTTAAACTATAATCTGGATTTATTGGGCATTGATTTTTTTTGAGTAATGGGTTTAAGGATTTTAAATAGATACCAGATGAGGGGTTCCAATAGTTCTTTTAATATTTGTGTTAGATTGTTGATTATTGGGTACTCTTGGGGTGGAGTTGTAGGCATGTGAATACTACTATGGATTTGCAAGCATGGTGATAGTAAATGAGTCCAAGATTGGTCAAAATTGGAACATAGGTGGCATTGATTGGTTGGGTCAAAATGTACATGGATTTTTCAAATTATATGGAGTTTGATTCAATTTGCAGTTGGAATATTAGTCTTGTAAGGATCCATGGGATTTTGAGGTCAAAATAAGCTTTTTGTTAAATTTCAATAGGACATAGGGAGTATTGAATAGATT
Organism: Proteroiulus fuscus; assembly: GCA_034700285.1. NCBI lineage: Eukaryota > Metazoa > Arthropoda > Diplopoda > Julida > Blaniulidae > Proteroiulus > Proteroiulus fuscus. The sequence goes on along the minus strand of JAQIXP010001738.1, from coordinate 6,943 downwards.
CTAAAGTCTCGTACTATGTCTAAGCCCATGCTGGTGTGGCATAGGTATATCAACAATAAAATACCATATATTATGGGAAAAGTTAATAGCTTTTCAGGCACCCCCACATCTACTTCAAAACATCAAAGCCTATTATGCCCAACTCTTGATGCAAGGCTTATGCTTCTGAGACATATTAATAGAGGGGTACTGCAAGGTGACCCACTCAGTCCCTCACTATTCAATCTATTTCTGACTGACTTATCAGAATATCTACCTAATAAAAATGGTAGAAAATGTAACTACTAATACAAAATTTTGATGTTTGGGGATGACTTGGCAATACTAGATCCTTCAGCATATAAGCTAAAACAATTTATTAAAAAATTGAGATAGTATCTAACCCTCAACAGTCAGCTCAGTCTACACTTCCCTTAATTTTTCCTTAAAAAAACCATTCTCAAAACTCTAAGTTTACCCATGTGATTGTGAATGATTGAGGTTACTCTTCAGCTCCACCTTTAATTAAGCTTGCAGCCCCAATCTGGACCATTTGAATGTCCTAAATTTGGTTTCCCAGCAGATTAGTTAATTTTTAAAAAGCAAAGCTATCATAGACTCCACCTTCACTGCACCTATGAATGCAATATTGTCAATTTGCTCATTCTATTGCAAATCATTGGCCTTTTTAACTTGCAGAATTTGCAACTTATAATAGAACCTCATATAAACTGGAGTTAAGCAACATGCTATTCTATTTGTAAGACATGCACATTTCTAATCACCAAATTGCACCAAATGAACAATGCATTCAATTCATTCTTCAACACAGCAGAGCAATTAGTATCTCCTTCCTCAAACTATTTGTAAGAGTGGAATTGTCAGTTAAAAGTATTGTTACAGTAACAGCATTATTGAGGTCATTAATATTGGACCTAAAATACTTCTTGGTGTAGCCCTCAAGTCAATTATCCATTTTTTCAAACTACCATGCATAGCAAACATCCTACAAGAAACCATGTTTTCATTAAGTCAAAAAGATTTCAGCTATATAGAGGGACAGTATCAAATGCTTTAGCAGCTCAAAAAATTAATTTATTTTTAGTATTTAGAAAACCAATCTTTTCAAGCTGAAAAATTATTGCTTTTTACAGCTGAGGAAGATGACACCTAAATTAGGCTATCCTAATTGGATCAAGGAAGCAAGAACATTGGACAAATATTACAATAAAGTAATTTGCTATATTTTCATTGATATTGATCAACAATCCATTATTGGACATTTATTCTCGTCTAAATTTAGATCAATGTGAACACCACTGGGCACTTCAGTAATATTTTACAAATGAGTACAACTTTTAGTTTAGAAGAGCTAGCATTAATCAATGCACCTGTGGATGCTAATAGGTTATTTTCTACAAATAATTTGGTGGATTTACAATTTTAATAAAAATTAGAAATTAGTTTCATATCTTTCAATAGCTGGGTCATATCACCTCTTACAGTCAATGCATTTTACCATATTTCCCTCAATGATATTTGTAAGTTTTAAGTTGCCATTGCTCGAACTTTTGTATTCAGAGTTACATGTATAACAATGAGTTCCTATTGCATTTAGACATTCCACTGGGTATCATGAAAGAACCATTTCTGAATCTAGACTGGCCAATGTAAGTGAAAAAAATGTAATACAGAGTTTTCATAAATTAACTATACAATAGTTTGTGGCCATTGCATTTAAACCAGCTGTTGTGGCAAAGTCAACTTGGATTCGTATCCAAAAATTTAAGTGTTTTAAATTACAACATACCCATTAATGCAAAAACTAATTATCTTAAATTATACTAACAAATGTTTAGTAATACATTAAGTAATAGCATTTCAAATTGTATTTAAAAAATATTTTGCATTACAATTTCAATTACAATACACAATATATTACAAAATATATTTTTAAAATTATTGGATGTGCTTTATCTGGTTTATTTCAAAATATATTCCAGAATTAATCAGAAATATATAAGAATCAATTTGCAATTCTTTAAATAGGTGATAAAGATATCTTATTTTTGCTAAACACTAATTATTTCATAAATACATACACCAAAATACATTTACAAAATTAAAATCAAATTTTTTCACATAAAATTTGATATTTTTAAGTATTTATTAATTTAAATTGAATATTCAAGAAAAATATTTTATAGAAATATTTTATAAAATTCTATAATTTATAAAATTACTCTTAAATCAGAATTTTAAAATTAATTAAATAGACTGTTTCTCAGTATGGTATTTTTATGTATTTTAAATGTAAATATTTAGTAATTATAATAGTAATAAATTGCATTTTATTTTAGGGCAGCAATTTTTGGTGCAATAGGAACAGTAATTGGCCATGAAATTACACACGGATTTGAGGAAGAAAGTGAGTCTGAAAAGTACTAAACCTTAAAACTTCAGTTTATAAGAATTTATATGCTAACAAAAAGTATACAGACATAAACAGAAGTCTACAACTGCTTGTACAGAAACGAATTTGTGATATTTCCTTTACTTTCTCTGATGCCATTAATAATGGCAGTCATAATATGTCCCAGTGAGTCCATTACACGATATTACTGCTCCACAGAAAGGATTGTCAAACTTTTGTACATAAAAACTGTCTGGAATTTAAAAAATATCTCTTTCTTATAAGGTTCAATGTTACCAGTAACCAAAACCAATGCATATCAGTGGTCTGCAACTACAGCTGCTGGTTACCAAAAAGCTACCAAGTGTGTTACAAACCAATATAACAACTATTGTCCTGCAATGTCCCTATCATCACAACCCAGTAAAAGTTTGGAATGTGTAAGCTAGGTTCAGTAGATTTCATTGCTTAATAGTTACAGATCAATAAGCCAAGTTCAAGATTAGCATCAATATTGAGAAATGTGGAGAAAATGGAAAAATGTCTGTCATATTCCAATCGAATCTTCCCAGTTTCACAACGGCTAATCTTAAACTTTGTTAATTGAGTACTGTTAATTGTCAAAAATAATTGTTCAATCCTGCATTGCATAGATCAATGGGGAAAGAACCCTTCGAGAAAATGTTGCTGACATTGGTGGAGTAAGGGCCGCTTATAAGGTACTTGCAAGCCAGATCACAAAATCTAATATAAGATTTCGCCCACAAATCACACTTATTCCAGTATTGTTTCTTTTCAAGGCCCTGCAATTATGGAAAGTCGAGCATGGAGATGACCCAGAATTTGAGAAGAATGGGAATGTCACATCAAATCAACTCTTTTTTATTCACTATGCGAAAGTGAGGATAAGTGAGGCTTTTTTGTTTATATCCATGATTTTTATAATAAAGATGGAAAGAAACAGTCAGTACAGCTTTGGTTGCATTTAAGCAGATCAAGACAGAGAACACTTGATAAAATAGATTATAGTCAAGTTCTTAAAAAGAAAAGGAATCAAAAAGCCATTTATTGAAAATAAATCTACATTGATGAATTATGTATTTAAGCAACTCCAGAATGAACTAGCAGCTTCTATACCAATTCATTATATTTGTTTATTTATTATAGCTTTGGTGTGAGGATTCTTTACCAACAAGTCTTTTATCACAGCTGCAAACATCCCTGAATAGCCCAAACAAGTACAGGCAAGACTAGTTTTTCATCTCTGTAAATGCCAGGGGTGTGACAAGGTGGTACCTATTTTGTCACATGAATTCCAAACACAATGTTCTTATTTCTTCAACTTCTCCCAATCCAACAAACCACTTTTATCACATTTTTAACACCACAAAATATCTAATTAATTTTTGTCTTATTTTTCACTTTGATTTATATAGTTTGTTTTGGAAATATTTTCAGAGTTAAGGTGACCAAGTTCTGCAGAAAAAATATTACATTAATGCTTTGTAGAAATTTAAGATTCATGTTTCTACAGAATCTTTTCAGCAGTTTAAATATTTGCAGAATGTAAATGTTATAATATTTCTACAGAAATTGTCAAAGTCCATTAAAATTGCCATAGATTTCACACACTGCATGTTTTCAATCTTTTACACTGTTTAAATAAATATTCAAAATGATGATATAGGCCTATTTCATTTTTGTCACATCCCTGAAATGCGTTTTATCAACTAATCTTTCCAAATGTTTGAAACTTTGTCTTAACTGTGTTTGGCTTATCTAAGCAAAACTGTTGTAAAATGAACTGCACTTTTAATGATGCTTTTTTCTGAGGTAAAGAACTAAAGGAAATCAGACATACCGGTAATTGGAAATGAAAATTAATTTTAAAATAGCAAAAAAAAAACGAAATCTGCAAAAAAACACTTGTAAAACTCCAGTGTTACCACGGTTCTTTGTAACTTTTCTTGAAATCCTACAGTGAGCATTCATGTTAAATACTTATTGACTTATGGAATTATTCCTCAGGTTTCAAACATTTGGGAAATATCATAAAAATAGTTTTGGCTAACTTGTATTGATCATTTTACAGGTTAATTGGCTCATTGGAGAACTTCCAAGAATTTGACGCATCGTTTAACTGCCCCTCCAGTGCCAAATTAAGCAGGAAACCAATGTGTAACATTTGGTAAAAAATGTAGTCGAAAAACCAAGTTATTTTCCATATTCTATGCTCATCCATGTATAGTTATCATCTAAATAGTTTTTGTGCCTATCATATCATGAAACACTTGAGTACCTAATTGAGCTATTGGATTCAATCAGCAAGCAGAAATTGTTGGTCTATCTTCAATTAATTAATTACAACTTTGAAATGACATCTATGTTTTCAAAAACTACAACTAATTCCGACATTTGTTGAGAAAAAATTTCTTACTAGGAACTATCTTCATAATAATTATTATAACATGTTTCTTGACATATCCTACCTATTCGTAACTTATCAATAAAAAAAAATATTTAGAAAAATAAAATATGGAAACAAAAAAAATGAGAAAAACCTACAACCTCTCCAAAAAAATTGTAAGAAAAAATCCATTATGTTTACAGAAACGAAAATACTCAGGGCTGATAGGCCAATTAAGTATGTAAATTTCTGATATTTGCGATATTTGGTTCCAATAGGAGTGTTCCCAAATTTAAATTTTAAATGTTTTAAAAATTCCTAAATTTTACTGCCCTTTAATTAAATTTAACTAAAGGTAGTAGAGAGAAAGCAAAAATAAAAAAAAAATGTAGAAAATTATCATATCTAGTACACTGTTAAAGCGTTTTTTCAAAATAATTTTTACATATTTTTTTTAAAAAATTCAAATGCATTAAAATGACATTGAAAAGACGTTACCACCTTACTGGGGAAAAAAATTATTACAAAATAGCTATTTTATTTATGCATAAAGGGATTTAACAGATTTTAGCTGAATACATTTCCTATATTTTTTGATATTTTTTTACATTTCTCTACTATATGTATTTTTTCTTTCTTGTTTTTTCGTTCTTTTTTTTTTAAATTGCAAAACTAAATTTCGAGTTAGATTCCTAAAAAATACTACAAATAGTAAAGAAATTTCAAAAATACCAAATATTGGGGAAATATATTCAGCTATAGCACTGTGAAATCCTTTTTTGCATAAATAAAAGTTATTTTGAAATAATTTGTTTTTCTGTGAGGTGGTGTGAGGTGACACTTTTCAGTGTCATTTTAATGCATTTAAGTTTTTTTTTTTAAATGTAATAATTATTTCAAAAATAGGCTGTCACAGGGTCCCAGATATTATAATTTTCTACATTTGGGTATTTTTGTTTACTTTCTAATATCCCTTTAATTAAAAAATGATTCAGAAATTGAATCTCAATGGGTGTATGACATTAGTGAACCCCTAACTAGTTTAGTTCCGGCATTTGTTTAGCATATATTGGTCTTACTCACAGTACTCGACTCACCCTATTTTTTGGCGATGGTATAGTGACTTTGACGCATGAGGGCGTTAGTGGTACTAATTCCTCATAGCAGATGGCTGAGGAGTGAATCAAAAAGTTCCTAACCTTTTTCGATCATTCTAGCTTTTGTAAAGTAGCTTTAATTCCATAACGTTTAGGCATTAATATATTTTACTAATAAATAACAAAATACATGAAATTAAATACATTAAAAGATAATATTATCTATAAAATGTGGCAAGATTTTTGGGTGCAGCCTTCAACCAAATATAAGAGTTAAATGGCCTAAGGGTGCAGCCTTTTGTAGTGGAGAATTGTTCAACTACTGCCATCTAGCGTCAACTTGGTAAGCTATGGGAAAACAGTCACGATATCGTCGCCAGTTGGTATGGTCGAAAAAGCATTGTAGCAGACGACAGTTCCTTCACCTAAATATACTAGCCTACACCGTGATCTTACTACAATCGGTTTGCAATTATTACTTAATAGACGTAAACTGACCAAGTTTAGAAATTTAAAATATCTCACAAAATGATATGAAATGGCACCTGCTTTTTTAATTACACATTCGTAACTATTTTATTAGTCAATATAAAGTAACATATGAAAGCTTTTAAGCATGAGAGCTTAGCATGCATGATTACAAAATGCCAATTGTCTTAACATTAAATATAATTTCTTTTATCTTTGAAGATAAGCAAATAAAATATATCTTATCTTCCATTATAGTTGAATTATTTGAACGATAATTAAGTTATTACCTGTGTTAGTAAGTGGTGATTAATTACTTCCCAGCGTCAAGACTTCAAAGCATAGTTCACAAACTCGAACAGGTTTCATCAAATTGTACTTTAAAATTGGCATCTCCTTGGTAGAACATTTGGAACACAAAAGCCGTCCACAATGCCTGCTGTAAAAAAAAATAATAATAATATTGAAAGGATAGCTTGCCTTTTCTTTACATTATTTCTAATTTGTTTTACATTATTTCTACTTTGTTTTACATTATTTCTACTTTGTTTTACATTATTTCTACTTTGTTTTACATTA
>JAQIXP010001737.1:0-17211 GCA_034700285.1 Proteroiulus fuscus | reverse complement strand
TCGGGACTTTCGTCACTCAACCTTGGGATTTCATTTCGTGTAAAATTTTTTCCCAGTGCTTCATCTAATACATAATTGTCCAAAAAAAGAATCTTTAATTTTCTAAGAAAAAAGTATTAGTCATGCAGTTGATTAAGGGTGGGTTAGACCAGTTCATTCTGACAGTTGTTCTTTGACACATTTGCATGTTTCCAATTGACCACAAAATCAATCTGACCAAAAGCAGCTGTACTGTTTTGTACTTGCAAAAGATACAAAAAAATTGAACTTTCATTAAAAAAAGTCATGGTTTTTCATTAAAAAAAAAACCAAATTGGTAACAGGAAATTATCCAAAAATAACAATTTCAAAGTAGGAAGCTGACTAATACAATAAGCTTTAATAATATAGGATATTTGTAACGGAAATAAGTATCTGACTTACAATATATACTTATTGTAATAATAAAAATAATAATACTAGTGTGGACTGTATTTTCACCGTTTTATATGTATACGCTCGTATTTTAATAAAATGTTAACTACTATCATGTAATTTTAATTCAATTTTGATTGATTTATTATTATGATCAGCCTTGTTTGCAGGTAAAAACCTTGGTTTTGTTGTATAAAACAATCCTGTAATGCATCAAGCGTTTTTGGACTACTCCATTCAACGTAAAAGGGAAAGTCCCACTTTGTAACAATTGCTATTTAAGCTATACAAACTTATTAGATATGAATGGCTGTGGCAATAATAAATTGCAGCAGTTTCCATATTGAAGAAATCCACGTATGACAAATACCGGTACATGTTAGGCGCCATTTTTCCATAGATTTCAGCCGACACTGAAAGTTGGTGGCGCCCTCTAGGACATGCGTGTCTACTGCTTCATGAGAGCTGATGCCTTTCATCTAGTAGAGGGAGCTACATACTGTCGGTAAAATGGCGTGTATTTATGCTTTGCATTTTCATCCAAATCCATGCATTCAGGACATTTCTTATTGGTTGGTGGTCTCAAATTAAATAGAAATTTCCATGATTTTCCAATTTTTTCATGCTCATCTTCCTACAACCACCTTCTTTCAAAGTGGGACTTTCCCTTTAAGTTACTAAACCAGTTTAAATAGTTCTAGATCAGCTCTAATCACCCAACCAATAACTAGACCAGCAAATAGTTACCTAACCAATAAAATGATCCCAGAAACATGGAATGGCTTAATTCTATGAGTTAATGGTTATAACTGCCCTTGCATTATTTACTTGTACTTAATAAAAACAAATCAAAAATTCTAACTATCCCGTTATTTAACCCCAGTTCCGGTATTTCTATTAATAATCTTTTTGGTGCAACCTTTTTCTGTAATGTATGGTATATTTTATATCCAGTGCAATTAATTTATATCCATTTTTTTCGCTAGATCTCCATTCTTGTACATGGTCAGATCCAGATTTAAAAATGCAAGTCCAAAAAAGGTAATAAACATTGCTCCAATAAGTCAAACTTCCCAATACATGAAATTACCAGAATTAAGATTATGATGTGTTTAATTACGAAGTGAGCATTTCTCAGTAATCCCAACTAGATTAAGCATTTTAAATACACCGGAAGGCCTTCGGTTTCTACTACTGTACTAAGGTGGAGCTTTTCTTTTTCTTATAAAATACACACGTCAATAAATGACCTAATATCCTAAAAATTAAGAAATCACATTTGAAAATTTAATATAAATTTGAAAGAAATTTCAATTTTCATCAACACAGGACAAGTGGCATTGGTAGCGTAAAGTTCTCTCTACGGCGCTTCCAGAAGAACTCCCAGCAAGATGTTCGAAGTTCTCGGGGCTCTGAAGTCCAGCCTGACCCGTGTGAAGACCTTTCATGTGGACAACAGCGTGTTTCGCATGCACTACCGCTTCACCGTACTCATTCTGTTGGCCTTCAGTATTCTGGTGACCACTCGTCAGTACATTGGTGATCCGATTGACTGCACCACGCCATCGTCCAACATACGAGCGAATCTGGTTGACCAGTACTGTTGGGTATCGTCCACTCATTCTTTGCCCAAGGCCTTCCACAAGCGGATCGGAACTGATGTCATCTACCATGGAGTGGACAAGGCCCTCCCTGGAGACGAGAAGATCGAGCACAGCTATTACCAATGGGTTTGCTTCGTGCTGTTCCTGCAAGCCATGATGTTCTACCTGCCCCACTACTTGTGGAAGACATGGGAGTGTGGCCGCCTGAAGGCACTGACCAGCGATCTGGACGGACCCTTGATCGGCGAAGACGTCAAGCAGGCCAGGCTTGCGGCCATCCATGCCTACTTTAACAACAGCTTGAACCGCCACAACTTCTACGTCATCAGGTGTGTATTTTGGAGCCTTCTTCTAACATTTTTACCCCCCATTTCCAATAAATGCATTGGTCATTTTAAAATATTTTTCCATGTTTTACAACAGATATTCCATCTGCGAGCTGTTGAACTTTATCAACGTCATCGGTCAGATGTTTATCACCAACAGTTTCTTGGGCGGAACCTTCTTGACCTACGGAACGGAAGTGATCAACTTTTCGCAACTTGACCAGTCGGAGCGCACCGATCCCATGATCATGGTATTTCCCCGAGTGACCAAGTGCACTTTTCGCACCATCGGGGCGTCCGGAGACCCCCAGAACCACGACTCCCTCTGCGTGCTTCCGGTCAACATCATCAACGAGAAGATCTACATCATCCTCTGGTTTTGGTTCATCATTTTGGCCATCTTCTCGGCTCTGGCTCTCTTCTACCGGATTCTGACCGCTCTCTCGCCCCAAGTGCGTTATTACCTGCTCAAGGCCAGGGCCAACTCCGTCCATCAGCACATCGTGGAAACCATCGCCATGAACACCAAATTTGGCGACTGGTTCCTCCTGTATCAGCTCTCCAAAAATGTGAACAGTTATGTCTACAAGGAAGTGGCCGATGTCGTGGTCAAGCAGATTGAAAATGCTGATCGGGACGTACCCGAAAAGCAGAGCTTGTACAAGAAATATCCTTTATGATACAAGGAAGTGGGGAAAAACCTCCTAGCTGGAATCTTCAGTTTAACCAAAGTGTTTTAAAAACTGGAATCCTGCTAGGTGTATCCCCCTCCCTTCCCCGCCCCTCCCCCATTCCATTGTTACTCACTGATCTCAACAACATTCCATCTTATATTGATTTATTAATATTATTTTAACTAGTTTTTAAAGTTGCACCAATTTTTCAGTCACTAGTCACAACTGTGTTCCTATGACAAATGCTCACTCCAAAGTTAGTGCATTATTGATTTTATACTTTTGTATATGACCAATTTTTATAATAAAGCAATAATGTTTTTTTTAATAATTTTATATTTAGTAATTGTCATCTCTCGTTCACTATTCCCTTTTCAAAAGTAAAAGATCCCCAACTATGTTGAATTATTTTAACCTTCCAATTGTCCAATGTTAAAATGCATATCAGGCCAGATCCATGTTATTTGCCATAGACTTTGGCACCATCTATGATGAATAACTTTCAACTATCGCTAGCCCCATACTTTAAATTGCGAAAATTGTGATTTTTATTTTGTCAAATGGTGCTTTATGGAAGTACGTTTGATAAGGAGTTATCAATAGTTGACAAATATAATTAAACAAATTGAATCAAAAACAAATTTAATTTAGGTTAATTTTGTATTGTTTAATTCAATTTTTGCTGCCAATGGCTCAAATTGGACTAGTATTGGTCCAGTAAAAATAATTCCACCATGAACTGTAGTTTCCTCTGAAGTAAAAGTGCAGTAAATCAGTCTCATTATAAAGCAAAATCTTCAATAAAACTGCAGTTTACAAAACGTCTGAAAAACTATAGAAAAACTGTAATTTTTATGCAGTTGCTTTTATTGTAGTTAAAACTACAGTTTTACCTTAAAAATACTGCAGTTTTTTTGCAGTTCATGACAGAATTATTTATGCTAGGAATTTCTTTCACCTTTCATGTAAACTTTTGTGGTTTTTGTTAATTTGTTGTTGTTCTGTATAAATTAACATTCTAACAAAATAAACTTTTCTTTTAAAATTATAAATTAAAAAAAAAAAACAATTACTGAACTGAGTTCATCTAATATTGAGTTATTTCAAAAATAACCATAACCAGAAAAGTTAATTTGTTGTTGTTCTGTATAAATTAAACTTCTAACAAAATAAACTTTTCTTTTAAAATTATAAATTAAAAAAAAATACTGAACTGAGTTCATCTAATATTGAGTTATTTCAAAAATAACCATTTTAAAAATTCCCCAAAATTAGTTATAAGTTGGGGAATTGATGGAGGAGGGGGTGCTATGTGTTAAAATTTCTGAATATTTGGGAGGACATAAAACAACTAGTTACACCCACAAAATTTATTGGCAATTCCTCAACTGGTAACTTAAAAATTCAATATGGTACATCCTTCCTTATATAGCAGAATAAAGGCAATAAGTGGATTAAGATTTATAGCCTATTTTTATTTAAATAACAGTATGTAACAGACCAAGACGCATAAAGAAGGATTTTCAAAACTATTATTCTGAGAAACAAGTTAAACTATAATATACGCAATCATATAGGAATCCACTGTTTCTTTGTGGGTCAAGATATCCTGCTTATTTCGTAAGTTGAAACTCCCAATTTCCCACGAACCACCCACATGCCCAAAACATAAAGAGAAAAAAATGTCATATAAGTTCACGTCTGTTGAGCAATGAACACAACTGGAAATACATAATTATAACTAAGAATTCAATGTAATTGTATTTTAATTAACCACAATTCACTATTTCAAATGGGAATAAACAATTACCTTGAAATTTTCAACCATGAACATGAGTTGTGGTTGCACCCATTATTATAATTTAAATTATTATAGTGCCAAAATAATTCATTGTTGTTTACATACGCCTAATAATGAACTGTTCGTTGGCAAGCAATCAAAAATTAAAAATTAAAAAGTTAGCCTTCATGTAGATCTTTCTCCATGTCCAATTAATTAGTTATCTACTCTTTGTTTCTAAATTAATTTCTAACTTCAATCCCATAACTTTTAGCCTAGCTTATTACAGTGCGCCTAGAAAGTTCTCATTCTTTGGCCTGCTTTTTAAGTTTGTAAATTTAGGACTTTTAGCTCAGGATTTTATGGTGAGATAATTAGGTTTTTCTTACAAGCATACATAGAAACTATAATGTTTAGTGTCCCCAAATACTCACTAAATTATTATAGGCTACCAAACTCATTGCTTATTCAGGTTGTACTGATTCAGTTCACCCCAGCTTCACTTAAAGGGAAAGTCCCACCTTGTAGCAAGCAATATTTAAATTGTACACACTTACTAGATATGAATGGCTGTGACAATAACACAATATTATTGCAGCAGTTTCCATATCTGATGAAATCACAACATTTGCCAAATACAGGTTAGGTGCCATTTTTTCAGACTTCAGCAGACACTGAAAGTTGGTGGCGCCCTCTATGACATGCTTGTCTACGCATTTCATGACAGCTTATGCCTTTTATCCAGTAGAGGGCGCTACATACTGTCAGTAAAATAACGCCTATTTGAACTTTGCATTTTCACCCAAATCCATGTATTCAGGACATTTTATTTAATGATTGGTGGGCTCAAATCAAATTGCAATTTCCATGCCATTCCTAATTTTCCCTAACATAAAGAATTTGTCTCTCATACAGGCCTATAAAATCACCGATCCAACTCCCATTCAATTTTTCCAGACATATTTAAGCAGTTAGTCACTCCGGTGTTTCCCAACCCGATTAACATTCAATAAATATTACTCCATCATTGTTCAGGTGAAAGCATTACAAATTCCAGGAAATAAACTTTGGGGGGAGTCCAGCCCCGGGGAAGCCTCTATCCCAACAACATTTTCTCTACACCTGAATCACAATAGAAAAAAACAATCCTAAATAATAAGTGTAGCCCACTGACCAAAATAATATGCTAATAGACTCGTATAACCAGTTTTCACGAACTGCTACGTCACAGTAATAGTAGTAACATTACGACAATGCACAAACATGATTGGGGAGGAGGACTGCCTTCATGCAGTTTCATGGTTACATTTTTCAAAAAAGTATAATTAAGCCAGGGTGATTACAGCGAATCGGGGAAGGGTTTCCATTAATTTTATGACTGGCTGCCGAAGCAGGCCTTGACTTAAACCACGGAATTACGCAACATTGAAACTTTTCTCCCCAAGTATATAACACTCGAGTTGGTGCCCGATGCATTGCTTTCTGTATTCCAACGCAGCAACAGGTGGTGGTCCACAGTTTCAAAAGCCAACATGGATGTTCTGGGCTCTCTCAAGTCTTTCGTGCTTAAGGTCAAGACCTTGGACGTGGACAACAGCGTATTTCGCATGCATTATCGTTTTACGGTGATAGTGTTACTTGCCTTCAGTCTTTTAGTGACTGCCCGTCAGTACATCGGAGATCCCATTGACTGTACGGTACCATCGTCCACGATCCGAGCCGATGTGGTCGACCAGTACTGCTGGGTTTCGTCCACGAGTTCGCTGCCCAAGGCCTTCGACAAGCAGGTGGGTAAGGAAGTGATCTACCCCGGAGTGGACAAGTACGTGAACGGCGACGAAAAAATCAGGCACAGTTACTACCAATGGGTCTGCTTCGTGCTCTTCCTGCAGGCCATGATGTTCTACTTGCCCCATTACTTGTGGAAGACGTGGGAATGCGGCCGTCTCAAGTCCCTGACTGCCGATCTGGACGGTCCTCTTATAGGAAACGACCTGAAGCAGGAGCGGATTGCCTCTCTCCATGCCTACTTCCAGAACAATTTGCACAACCATGCCTTCTACGGCTGGCGTTACTTCACCTGCGAGGTCCTCAACTTGGTCAACGTCGTGGGTCAAATGTTCTTCACCAACCTGTTCCTGGGAGGCACATTCCTGACCTACGGCACGGAGGTGCTCAGTTTCACGGACGTCGACCAGATTTACCGAACGGATCCCATGGTCAAGATCTTCCCCAGAGTGACCAAGTGCGCCTTCTACACGTACGGTGCCACCGGTGAGCCCCAACTGCACGATGCCGTGTGTGTTATTCCCATCAATATCATCAATGAAAAGATCTACATCGTCCTGTGGTTCTGGTTCGTCATTTTGGCCGTGCTGTCCGCCTTGGCCATCGTCTACCGGCTGATCATTGCTTTCGTGCCCAAGTTTCGCCTCTACCTGCTGAGGGCCAGGGCCAATTCGGTGGACAAGCACGTGATCGAAACCATCTCGGAAAACACCAAGTACGGCGACTGGTTCGTTTTGTACTTGCTGTGCAAAAACATTAACAGTTACATTTTCAAAGACGTGGCTGATGTAGTTTACAAGCAGATTATCAAGGCGGATGGCTCAGAAAGAGACGAACTATTAAAAGATAAATTCCCACTTTGATAATGTTTAAAAAAATAAAATGTGCTTAGCCTATACGTGTTAAGTCCATAAAAAACCAACGCTTATTTATTATAATTGCAGCTTTTAAATAAGCATAAATGCATTACTTCCCCTCACTTCCTGAGCCCTGGAAGGTAATTGTCATTCCACATTTGATATTTTTGTAAATGTATTTTAGGCCTATGAGCTTATTTTAAAATGTGACTTTTATACAAAAGTGAAATTTTGCATTTATTGATCTCCGATATTGGTATAGTAAAATAAATGTGAGAATTGTAAAGAATGTACAGTATTCGTTAATGAACTTTACACAAGATCCATGATGTGCCCTTTGAAGTGCATGAAAGCGCCATTTTTATATTGTTTCCACCCAGGGTTTTAAAGGATTTGCATGATGCGTAGGAACACTGTGGCATGGACAGCATAAAGTAGTATGCAACTAATGAATCGTGCTTTAAAATTTCAATGACTTTTCCAGATTACCCCAACTTTCCTGACAATTCTAGGTCAGGGAGAGTCCAGGTTAGCCTACATGTTACACAAACATTTCGTGTAACTTTTTTTGTTTTATTTTTGTACCGAAACATCACACATACGCTCGTATATCATAAAAATATCTTACATAAACTCTTGTAAACATTTCAGTGTCAAGCGTTACTAAAATTCAGGAATATGAATATACAGGGTGTCCTAGCTGTTTCAGTAGGCCTAAATCAGTTTACAATGTGCGGAATGACCAGTAGTTGCTCTGGTCGTACGGCTTGATAGCAAACAAAATTTTACCAGAACAATTTCATTTTGCAGAAATAATAGAAAATTTGTCACTGTCAAACAGAGTGATAACACTGAGGACAAAATCAAATAATAATCCCAATAGAAAAAAGTACAATGTAAGGAACAAAACTTATACCACTCCTCTAAAACTACAACAAGACCTTTACAAATCCTATTTTGCAACATCCCTTTCCTTCCTCCTCTGCATCTTCCACCCAAATACTTCACTTTGCATTTTAAATATGAATGCATAAAGTATTTGAATATGCATAAGTAATCCCCCAACTATTTTGGTAACATTTGGGCGCAGTGTTACGTGGGCTGACCTACCGGTACTGTCATAATATGTATAATTCAGGTTTATATTAACATACTTCATACATGAATCATACTAAATCTCAGTGTAGGGTTTTATATGCTCGGCGATAGTACACTCATGTTCAGTATTCTAGGAATGGGTAAAACATGGTAGACATGTGTTAATAAACGAAACCATGCAATCCAATAGAGGAAAATCCTATAGTTGCACATTTCACATTATATAAATTAATACTGTTTAAAGCGAATGATTGGTAGACCATTATTAAACAACTTCATTTAACCCATGTAATTATTAATGAGTACTCACATACCATAATCACATTCAATCTGGATTAACCAGGATCAGTCATTCTCATAAAACTAAAGCAGTGTCATATTTCGTGATCTCAGGTACGGTATACCTGAATTTTAAAATCTCAGAAATTCTAGTGCCATCTGTTAGTAATGAGTGAAAAGGTAACCAACGTTGGAATCGTTCAATTTTGGCTTCACTTTCTTACCACGCCATAATGCAAAGAAATTCCGATTAATTTTAGCATGGTGGAAATTTTGATTAGCCTACGCTTGGTGTCGCTTTTGGTACAATAATTCTAGTTCTAGAATTAATGTGCAGGTTCCCCTCCATCCTTACTTCTGAAATGCCTTTTCTACATTCACGAACATGCAATAGGCTACTAGAACATTAGTTATCCATATGGGCTAGTTTAATTTCGTATATATCAGTTGATTTTCCCCTATAAAGAATTTGCCAAATCCGTTGCAATTTTTAACATTCTGAAACCAGACTATTTTGATGTCGAGGTTCCAAATAATGGGATAAGGCTAGGAAAGATTGGACTTAAAAATTAGCTTCAGAATCATGATTTTCTGATGATGCGAAATATCTTAATTAGTACATGTACT
Organism: Proteroiulus fuscus; assembly: GCA_034700285.1. Lineage (NCBI taxonomy): Eukaryota > Metazoa > Arthropoda > Diplopoda > Julida > Blaniulidae > Proteroiulus > Proteroiulus fuscus. Next base: position 7,764 of record JAQIXP010001737.1, on the reverse strand, counting down.
GAGTTTAACCAAACTTCACCTACAAATCTCACCTTCAAATGATAATTCATGTATATACATAGTGAAGAATAAAATCGATGAGGGTGGGCAAGCCCCCATCCTCCTAAACATCCTCTACTGTTTAAAATATAAACCACGTCGATCTACTAGTATATTATAAGGAGCTTACAAAAATTAACTCACCCCTATCTTTACTGTGGTTGAATTGTAGCTACAGGTATTGTATTGCAGTGTAGGACTATAACTTCAAGTTAATTTTTTTCTGTGGTAGCAACACACTAACTGGAGCTCGGACTTCATCACGACATACTCAAAAACAGCACCTTTTGAAAAAGAAAATACAATGATTGAGATTACTATATGAGGAAATAGTTCAGTAATCTGGTAACCTGGTTACGGAACAGAACAAAAGACGAGCAGGACGGTAGGAGGGCAACCATGCTTAACAACCCCCCATCCCCCACCCTAGATTCCTGCCGCCGCTGTGCACGGGCTCAACACATCCCTATGCCCTCCACTGCATGTAGGGACGGGGAAAACCTGTTACCGGGATGGCAAGGAACTTTTTCCGTATAGATTAGTTACACGGTTTATCAACCAGCATAAATTCTCCTAGACCGTAGCTACTGATACATCAACTTCTATCCAGTTGCAATAAAATTATGATAATGCATTGATCAATTAAAACATGTACAGGTAAATCATTCACAGTAAGGTACTGTGACAACCAGCTGAAGATTGCAAGCACTACATGTTTCAACAAAAGTCCAGATAACGTTTCTGTGTGATTGTTACAGGGTTGCCACTCAATTTTAGTTCCTCATATCCCTGACATTTACTGACGTTTGTCCTGTAATATCCCTAACATTTTTCATTTAAATTCTCTGCCATTTTTCAGATTTGACTGAAACCCAACAATAATTTAATACCAGCAATTTATTAATCCGGAAATACAACTATAACTACAGTCAAATTATTTAAACCAGCATTTATAAAAGTGATGGTTTAAATAATAAACCTCATCTTCGAGATGGGTCCTGTGACAATGTTAAAATATGATTTTTGATTGTGTTTAATATGACAGGCAATTTTACTGACATTTACTGACTTTTCAGAAAGTGGAACCCTGTATTACAACAATAAATTAACCTTAGGTACCTAGTTTACTGTCAGGGACGTGTCAGCAACTGAGTTCCAGTAAGTCACTATAGTGTGACGTCAGACTCCAGCCTCAGTATGTCTACAATAACCTATGGCCCAACCACACATACACCCTCTTATCTGCTCATATTGTAACAACTTGTAAAAGTAATTAAGTAATTAAACAATACAAAATTTACGTTACGAGCATATCAGGAATTTCCTGAGGGGTGCAAAAATGCGCAATTAAGTGCCTAAGAACGAGGCATACTAAACAAAAATAATCCTCTTACCAAAAAGCTTCACAATCGCTCTTGAAGCTTCTAAGCATCTCATGGTGTCTATTTAACCATCAGGCATTATTTCTGGATATTTTATAACTATTTATCACTGAAAATGTCTGTTTTTCTGAGAACGAAACAATAAAACCGTCCCGCGCCGACATTTTAATCTACCGGTACGTCAATTCTGGATGAGGGCGAAGAAAAGAACTAATCTTGTGACGTCATAAAAAAATCTTCCTCGCTGAAAAAAGGAATCTTAACGCCATCTTCTGGAGTAAAACACAGTAGCACTTTGGTTACCAACATTTCTTGAATTGAAACAAATGTTGAGTAACTAGCTTTCGTTTGGTACCTAACAAGTACCCCGGGTAGTTAAAGTCTTAAAAAAGTCTAGTAAGTTTACTAAATGTATGATTTGGGTCAGATTTTTCCATGGTTTTCCCTTCAAAAGAGCCATGGAATAACATTTTGCTAACATAGTTGCAATTGCAATCAGCTGGTATATTTGTCGTCTTGTAATTGGTTGTAAAATTGTTCTCAGAACGAGATGGACCAATCGTGAAGCTTGTTACATACACTTTTAGGATCACATTAAAAGTCCAAAATGGAGGGCAATAGAGATGAGAGCGAAAGGTGTATTGCTCTCGCGGAAAAATTTATTAACGAAGGAATAAGAGAAAAAGCCGTCAAATATCTTCAAAAAGCGGAAAGATTATACCCATCTGAACGAGCTAAAGGTAAAGTCAATTTATGCTTAATGCTCTAACATAAAATAACAAATCAGTAAAATCCTCATATTACGCAATTTCTTAATTAAAAATATACAGTACTATAATATCCGGAGTTTGATTCGTGAAATTTTATTTTGCTTTGGATTACGGTACGTTGGTTAAGAAGAAGTCTATGATGTATAAAACAACCGGCATACTCCCATTACTTATTAAAATAAGGTTATGTTCTAAAAACGTACATGTAACCTGTTAGTCCAAGACGTAACGCATGTTACGATTGTAACGATTGGAATTTATTCCCATTGAATTTATAGTTCAAAATTTAATACCGGTATTAATACGTTAATACTGTTACTAAGAAGACGAAATGCACTTGCTGCTTAGGGCCTACAAAAATTCGTGTAATCAAGGATGAAATGGACTTGATTAGCAAGGCATATCATCATTAAATTAAGGTAGGCCTATAATACAAGACACCCCAATCTGTAGGTATCCTAGATCTGCTGTTTTCAACTTATGTAATGTACCCTCTGGATCAACAGTTTCACAACAATTTGGGCTAGATTAATTCCCTTGAATGTTATAAATTTGCTACAAACTGAATCCTGAGAACCCTTTTTGTTGCCATCATTTAATGCCCATCAATAGGCCTACTGCTGTATCAAAACTCTGTCATCAGAAGGATTCAGAAGTTGCTTGTGTTGAAAACTTGTAATTTATTATTTAGATCTGTTAGACCTTCTAAATAAATTGGATGGCTCTGCAACAACACCCAACGGTGATGTTCCAAAGGAAAATGGTGAGGTCAAAGGCGCTCGCAAGCGCGCTACTTCTGGAGGCAATAAGGAGGACGCATCAAAGGAAACCGAAGTAAAGCGGGATTACACCCAGGAACAACTAGAGGCTGTTAAAAAGTGCGCATAGAGGCCCCGGGAAAATAATCGATCATTCATGATTTGCACCGTTTTTAACTGATTAGCAAATTTATTTACGTTCAGAGTTAAGCACTGCAAAAACTATTATGAAATTCTTGGTGTGACCAAAGAAGCAGACGAAAATGAACTGAAGAAACAATATAGGAAACTGGCCCTCCAATTTCACCCGGATAAAAATAAAGCACCCGGTGCTGGCGAAGCATTTAAAGGTGATTAACTATAACTTAACCTTCCGAATTAGGTTTTGCAATTGTAAATACTTTTGGGCCTAATATTTTTGCTCCTTTTAATATAGCTATTGGTAATGCTTTTGGAGTGTTAAGCGATCCTGAAAAACGAAAACGATACGACTTGTGTGGACCCGAAGAAGAACAACGTGCTCGATCTGCTGCCAGGCGAAATAGTTATAATTACGAAAATGATTATTCAAGAGGATTTGAGGGTGTGTCTTTTATTTTGTGATTGATTTAGCCAAGTCATTGCACAATAACAAATTCGATGTTTATCAATTTAATAGCCGAAATGACCGCGGAAGAATTGTTCAGCATGTTCTTTGGAGGAGGTTCATTTAATAATGGGAATGTCTATGTTAGACGTGGAAATAGGTGGGCTCGTTACCGCGATTCACCCAACAACAATCACAGTGAAAACAGAGAAGTAAGTTTTTTTTTAAAAGACAACCTTACTGTACGTATTTATTACTTGAAAAAGCAAGCAGATTTGTGGTATTATAAACAAGAACTAAGTGATGCTAAAATGGACACGTTCATTATTATTTGCTAAATAGCCTATTAGTAAATTAGTAAATTTCCCACATCTCATTTTTGTGCAAATGCATACTGGTTTGGCAACCTTGAAAAGCTAATCATAACGTCCTTTTCTGCAATCTTCACCACCTCATTGCTTTTCTCACATACACTTTCCAATTCTGCTGCTGTTTTTTTACCATTTTATGAACATGTACCACTATTACAATGAGCATATATTGTAATTGTTTACCAACTTTTAAAAAGTTACTGCTACAGGGAGAGTGTATAAGTACTAGTAATACTAGAAAGTATTTATAGAAAATTCATTACATACTTATCATTTGTTGTTAAATATTATCCAGGCTTTTTATTGATCTAGTTGTTTTTTAATATGCAGTTTTCCATTTTCTCTCTGTAGCAGGGCTCCTGGATCTTTGAAACTCACAGTACTTGCTAATTAGCATAATTGTCCTGCTGTCACTCTGTATCAGCACCAGTTGTTTTCCATTTAATATTTCTCATATTTTTTTTATGCAATATTTTTTATTTAGACAAACTATTCTGCTATTCTGCAACTTCTACCAATCTTATTACTCATAGCCCTTTCACTGACAAGCAGCTTTTTCATGTCAGAGCCACCGTATAGCCTACAACAAACTGCGTATGTATTCTTATTTCTTTGGACTTAATTTTTAAAATGTATACCTGAGCTTGTGTCTTTTGTCATTTTTTTTCTAGGAAATATTCAATACAACGCCATACACAAAACTTGCGGATACCGTACTACGTGAAGGACACTTTTATGAAAGACTATAAGAATAGCATTCGTAGGGTGGACGAACAAGTTGAAGATGACTATATCAATACACTACGGACTGCTTGCTTTAGGGAAATGAACTATAGTAAGTATATTTTATCTGAATCTTGTGCATAAAAATTGAAAACTACCATAACATACCTTTATATCATGCAATATTAGAGAATGATACAGTTGGAATTAAAAAAACATTCCAAACAATTAGGAACTTTCCGGAAATGCACAAATCCCTTTGGCCAGGAAATAACTAGCAAGACTGTAGAATCTTGAGAGTAAAAAGCTGCAATGCTGTTTTCAGCTTAAGTTTGATGAAACCTTTGCAAACCACTCTTTGCAAGATGATTGCTTAGGGTGCAAATAAGCTTTTTTGCAATTATAGTACATTTAAAACAAAATCTGGATGTTTCATAGCTAAAAATAAGATATGCATTTTACATATTTGGTGTAACAGAGTTGCATTACTTCTCACAGAATGCCTTACACTCGGCCTGTTTTTCTCCTAGTTGTAGGGCAATGCTGGGGAATTTTGTTCAGCTTTACTAAGTATGAAGTGTATCTTCATGAATATATTACGTCTTATTACATTCTTATATAATTAAGAATTTCATAGCTCTTTAGGAGGTATTTGTCTAATTGGCTGTCCTTGACAACATTTTTAATTTTGAGAAACATTCGTAAACATTGATACTATTGTTTTGCAAAGAAATTTATAAAGGTTTCATTCCACATTAATTTTGAAATTGTTAGTACCTGCGGTTACAATAGATCATTAATTTGTATCCTAAAATATTTTTAATAATTTAACTATCCAAAATTGTGCTGGAATTTCGTATGTACACCTAGGCTTTGTTATGGTATTTTGTGCATGCAAATCTTAAACTGAATTTTGTTGCCATTACTTGTAACAGAAGAGACGTTATTATGGCGAGCCCGTAGCTACGGTGACAACGAGCTGTTGAAGAAAGCCAATACTTTAAAAACCCCTTCATGCGAGTCCCTAAAACAACTACGTACATAGTGAGACCGCATGCACGTGACACAGCGGTTCTCATCCCCAGACTATTTGAAACAATTTTGATAGGGTGAGAAGTTGGCTCTCGAGCGACATTTTTGCAACATGGAGCTTGAAAAAGAAAAGGCGGCACTGGGATGTGTCTGGCATATTTTGGAATTTCGTCCACAATCGCACATTCACTCCCACGTAATGCAAATCCTGCACTTGCTCACCCGATCGAATGACTGTTGCTACGTAGCAACTCGTGTAAGACAGTAATGTCTCAATGATGTACCCAAGTTCTTTTTAAGTACTCGCTTTTGAACCTGTTTCTTTTCCTTTCCACATCCAAATTTTATATTTAAAAAGGTTATCACTCTTCTTGTAAATTCAACAAGCCCATATTTAATTAAAATTATCTTCTTTAAAGATTTTATAAAAATCTCTTCACACATTAAATTACTAACAAGATGCAGAAAATCATCAAAGGCGTGCATTGCCCCAACTATTATTGCAAGCAGTGACATTTTCTAACTTAATTTGTGAATTAGTACGTCTGAAACATGTCTAGAATTGATTGACTTTATATGCTGATTCCATTTCACGAGGCAATCTCACTGACAAGAGGTTTTTCTATGTTATGTACCCTAAAACAAATTTATGCCAGAACTTTTTCAATGCATCTGCTTGATAGCATTTATAGGTATTTTTAAGAAATCTAGAATGGTCAAGATCTCATGACATTCAACCTGTGTTCTCTCAATAATGCTACAAGTTGGATTGACTGTCACCTGTATGCTTGGCCACACTGTGATGTCTTTCTCATCTCGTGGAGAAAATGCATGATTTACAGATAACATTATGAAAATTTACATTAAATTCTAATTTACTTATCAGTTTATAAAAAAGAAATGTCTGGTAAACTTATGTTCAAAATTATTTTTTATTTCAAATGGGAAGAGGAACACATGACATTTTATTTAGAACTGTATTACATTTTTTTAAAAAATAGCGTGTTGCCTTAGTTCTAGATACAACACACTTGAAATGCAAATATCTCCATTTGAATTTCAATGCTTAAAAAATTGATATGTGAAATATCACAAAATTAGCCGGAGATAACAAAAATCACTTTATTGCAATGTTACTTGAAATGATTCCATTTTAAATCATCTAAAAATAATCATGAATCACCGGTCAAGTCTGCTTGTAGCACCTCTCGTGGGTTTTATTATATCTCACAATTAGAAGGAACAGTGAATAGCACTGAAGAAAATGGCCTCTTTAAAGCTATTCACTGGTCCTTCATTGGTGGGGCAATAGATAAATGCTTATTCAAAAGAAGAGAAAAGTCTATCGCAGTTTGACAAACGTTGTAAAGCAAAGCGATTTGCTGCAACCAAGTGACGGGTGGTATTCTTATAAAAAGTAATACTTGAGTGAAAGTATTGCAAGAAAATAGCTTATAATTTTGTTTGGGCCATTAGTACAATTTATGCAGTTTATTTGTTTGTCTAGCGTTATTCTATAGTTAATAAAGTTGTTTTGAACAGGTGGTTATTTTTAAACAAGTCGAAACGTGAAGGGATTGTATCACTTCAGGCACAAAAACTATTTAATTTGGAAAATCGTTAGGTGGGCTTTACATAAATGACGTCACTCGCCAAGGAGGGGAGGGTGTCCGAGTGAGTGTGACGATTTGTGACCTGGGAGGGGGGGGGGGTGGAGAAAGGATGTCAAACCATCTCCTATTTTATAATAATTGACTTACATTTTTAGCATGGGAAACAGAACGAAATGTTTTATTCCATTATTCGACATATAAATTACTGTCCACACTTTGCAGAGCATGCATGCTCCTACGGGAATCTCCATGTTAAATAAAGGTACAAATTAATCAAAAATGGCTAAACATAAATTGACGGGGTTTGATTTTTTATGACGGACAATTAAATTTACTAAAACGTAATGCATGATTTTTTTGTTTATCTGCACTGTGAGCTGTACAATCGGGCAAAATGTGGCAAATAACTCAATGGTAAACTTTGAACTTCGATAAATAAATATAGAATGCACGTAATAACAAAATCGATCTCATACATTTTGTAGTAAAT
>JAQIXP010001736.1:0-17216 GCA_034700285.1 Proteroiulus fuscus | reverse complement strand
ATTTTGTAGTAAATTAAATAAGCTTTCCAAAAAATCAAACCCTATAACGATACTCTCAGCCAATATTGAGATCCGCTTAATTGTGGGAAAACTTTCATGTCAATGGGAAAAAAGCGTGGAAAATCGCGACAGTCAATTTTGAAATTCGATAACTACATTCAGAATGCATGTGACGTCATATCCATACAACAATTTTTACTTAATTTAATAATCTTTAAAAAAAATCAAACCCCATTGTTCAACTTGTACCCTTTCTTGAATTAGAACAGTTTGAAGAAAACGAATTTAACATTGAAATCCCCATAGGCCCATACTGTTACAAATGTGGACAGCCCCCTTAAAGTTTTATTAGGGTAATCTTCCCCTTTTTTTTCAAAATTCCATAAAACCACGCTATATCACATTTGAAATGTGTTATATAGCAAAGTGATACAACTTGTTACAAAAAAAAGAAAAAAGTTATATAGCATGATGTCATTTAACATTTTCTTGGGATATCATCCTAATTGTATCATTCAGTAACACTTTAGATATGACGTTATATAACAAGTTGAACAACAAACTTAAGCCAATTACGTTATATAACGATGTTTTGTGATATAATGTGGATGCACCTTAACATGACCATTGTTACTAATTCAGTTAACAAATTATAGATTTAATTTTGTAACTTTCCCATGCAAACAAATTTCAAACATTGATATGGACTACGCATCCCCAGCAGTAAAGATATTTTTTTTTCTGCCAAATGCAATAAAATCTATTTATAATATTTCAAAAGCGAGGTTTTAATTGCTGTCCTTGTTTTCCATTTCTCATTTATCATAATGTAATCTGATATTAAATATTTATTCGTCCATTGTTTACGAAACAATTATTTTGAAATCTGCAGCCATCCTATAAGTGCTTAATTTAAGCTCCGCCCATCCATTCGTACTTATTTCTACTGTATTGAATTTGGGACTGGATGAAATTTTGATTGACAGATATTTTGATACCTGTGTTGAAATTCAATGAGTTATTCATTAATCCAACCAATTGTAATTCATATATACGAAGACCTTAATAATTAATTTAGTCCAATCGTTCCATTTGGGTGGACAGCGACATGGTCAGGACTGATGATGAGCCTTTTTAGCCTAGTTTTGGCATTGGTTTTTCTTTATCTCAGGTGACATCCTTCAATGGCTGCTTATTTATTTAATGAACCAACCATCTTATCATTAGGCTTATCACTTTGAGTCATAGAACTTAACCTGTCTTATAGGTATCCACATTGTGGTTGCTTAGATGCACCTGTATCATTTTAGTCTAGATTTTAATATCATAAAAAAACCAAGAAATGAAAAACAGATTGCATTAACTTATGTAATGAGCAAACTCATGACGAAAGGAGCGTTCACATATTACATGGTAAAACTTCTTGCATTTTTAGAACCCCTCTTCCCTCTCATACAACACTCACAGTAACAAAATGCAAGCACTCTTTGATATGTGAATCAATTTTAATAACTAATAATAAGCACTTAAAAAAAAGCAAGGACCCATTGCCAGCTAATGGTTCCTTAACCTGAAAATAGAATGGTGGCACCCACCACATTTGTTTAAAGGGAAAGTCCCACTTTGTAACAATAAATTTTTAAATTGTATACTAAATATGAATGACTGTGACAATAATAATTGCACCAAAACTTCCAAGAAATTACCACATTAAGGCGCCAAACTTTCCGCAATCAGTGCCATTTGGTGGCGCCCTCTAGAAAGTGTATGTTGTTCCATGAGAGCTGTTGCCTTTTATCCAGTAGAAGGCGCTACACAGTAGCAGTTAAATGGCACCAATTTGGGCTTTTCTATTTTCATCCAAATCCACGTATTCAGGACAGTTTATCTAATGATCGGTAGGCTCAAATCCATTTGCAATTTCCACATCTACCCTAATTTTTCATGTTATTTTTCCTAAAATCAACTTGTTTCGAAGTGGGACTGTCCCTTTAAGTAAATATTTTTGGCCAAATATGAAAAAATTAAGTTACGTGCCTATATAGTCAGTTTCAATAATTTTTGAACCTGGGTCCGCCACCTAGCGTCAGTTTTACTTCGATGGTTTGCAGTTGCCTTCCATTGGTGCTTCCACGGACAACCAAGGAAAGGCAGCTGCAAACGATCAAAATTAAACTGACGCTAGGTGGCGGGCCCAGGTCCAAAAATTATAGAAACCGACTATAAATTAAAGCACATTAGGCCTACGAGTATGTATTATGATTGCTATAAAACCGACTTTGTCACAATATTACAACAAAATAATATGACTCAAAATAGTTTACTTTTACATTTTCTGATTTTCCAATTGCTTATGTAAAACCTTATCACCATCTTGGACTCCCTGTGAATTAAGTAATTAACAAAGTACAGGGTGGCACAAAAGTGCTGGGCTATTTTTAAAAAAAGAAATAGTTACAATTAAATGTAATTAACACACATTTTTTTTTCTCGTTGCAGAATTTACTGGGAATTAATTTGCCAAGTCGATTAATTTATTCCTGGTAACATCGTTTTCTTAAGCGACGGGGTACCTTTTACCCCACCACCGGCCACGAGACTGTTGGAATCATTGTCTATCGGGCGTCCTGGGGCGCAGGAGGTGCAGTGTCTCCCTCCCAACCTGGACTCATCCCTCATAACTATGATGGAATTGCAGTCCCCCCAGGGGCACATGCACGAGGAACCCAGCAAAAAGAAACGTAAGTGGAGCTCTTGGCCCTATTTTTTTTCATAAAAATTTTGATAACTATTTCTAGCATTTCTAATTGCATATCACAAAATAGGAATACGCCAACATAAATCATATTTTTTCTTCTTAATTACTTTTGTGCACAATTTCGACCGGGGAATATGGGCTATACCTGTGTATCTATACTCTTACTGAACCAAAGGGGTTCAGTGCATTATTCCTTAAGGAATGCAGGTATACTTCCTGCTAATTACTTTGAATTCTGGTAAATAGGCCCAACTGAATAGACGCGGCATATGGTGTGACCCCTCACCCCTTGGTGCAGGAAAGGTCGGCCAGGAAATACAAAAAGAGTTTATAAAAATGGGGGCTGGTTGGATGACATTAACCAAATTTAGGTCCTTAACACGCAGCCTCCTCCTGCCACAGGTGAATGGCTGAAAAACGACCCTATTACGTCATTGTGTCTGTGGCTTTGCCACCTGTTGCTAGTCTGGGGGTAAACGAGCAAGGGGCTCACTCTGATGGCATCCATTATTGATCACTGTTAAACACATTTTGAAATAATTGTTGGCTGAGGAGCTTCCTACTCTAGTTTTAATAGGTGGCAGCACAATGAATTTTCGGATTGGTTGACCCTTGATCGTGTAAATACTGGGTAGTGCTTTCATTTTATTCCCTACTTTTTTTGGGGAGGAAAAGTGCTTTTTTGTCATGCATCTGGATTATGGAGTGTAGACAAACTCCACATTTTAATAGTATGGTAGGCTGTCTGGTCCACAATTGATAGGCAAGAGTCAGCTTTTTGTACTCGTTTAGGATTGTAATTGCATGGTCATTTAGTTTTTGCATCATTAGGAACTCATTTTCTTTGTCTTTCTTCATATAAAAGAATTATGACCACGTCAATATGCGTGGTTGGTCAGTGATAATTCTTGGTTAGTAGTACGTCTACTATACGGTCTGACCATGGAGCCGGTGCATGAAAGTATGGAGTCAGTGCATGAAAGTATGGAGTCAATGTTTATTGAGACATGTAAAAAGACCTTGCATATGGAATCTGTCTGGCCGTGGTTGGCTTACTATGAATCAAGAGTCATACACGACTAAGAATAACAGTGATGTGAGCATTCTGATGTTGACTTATTAATCGTATTACAACTACTAAAAAGTTTGTAACTTTATGATAGATTTGATGAAGTACAAAACTTTGTGTTTGAGACATAATGCAATTTAATTCAGTCCCTAATAACAGCTTCTCACATTTCTCACCAAATGGCAGGTGTCTTCTGGATAGTTTGAAATAGATCCAATTGATCCACATTGGGAAGTTTTAATTTAATTTCTAAGGGAAATTTAGTACAATTAAGAAGTTGTTTAAAGGGACAGTCCCACCTTTGTGACAAATGAAACATAAAATTAAGATTATCACCATGTTTAAAAAAAAAGATGATAGGCGCCACTTTTATAATAGTCCCCCACCCAGGCAAAATGGTGCTGCATGGCCCCCTCCCTTCTTTCTTGTAAAAAAAGGCTTAAGGTAAGGTGGGACTGCCCTTTTAATAAATCCTGGCTATAAAATCCATCAATGTATTGACGAATACTAAAAATACTACAAGAAAAATAGAAAATGCTATGAGAGAATGTTGCCTGTACTTTTGAGTTAACCCTTCTAGGTTAATATTAGGCTTATGGTTACATAGCCTCCTGTGAATTAGGCCTACGTGAAATTCTGGCCAGCATGTGGTTGAACAATTGATGGAGATCGGGATCGGTTGCATATTTTGGCACAGTTGACTTTCAAATTGGAATATAATAGGAAACCGAAAGGGGTTTTGGGTTAAGGTAGGGGTAAAAAAAAGCTTATATTTGAATAAAAGCTGTGGTAAAAGAGAGAGATAGTAGTCTAAAAAGAGGCGGTGGAAATCCGTAGACAAAAAAATTGTAGCTCAGGTGAGCCTCCATAACCTGTTCGTCTGTCAACAGGCGCAGGAGGGCCAAAATCCATGTGAATAGGGTAAAAGGGGAAGCCTTAAGGGGGTTCAAAAATGAACGGTGGCCGGACGTAACCATTCCCAAGGAAGTCCTCTTCAGCGTATATTATACCTGTGTGTGTGTATTTGTACCTTGAGAAAAATTTTCATTCACTCTTTTTTAACGATATCTAAATCTAAAAGAGATTCCCCTACGGGGAAGCAAATGGAGGATTAAGCTGGACTAATTCGGTTATGGGAACATAATATGGGATACAGGATGTACCAAAAATGTTGTAGGCCTACATTACATATTAGGGGACAGACGAGCCTGACATTCTTAAGTTAATGAATGTTTTAATTTCAAACATTTAGAATTTATTGGGATGTCGCATTTTCCATAGTTCCAAGTCCCACCCTCTTGTTTCTTTAGGGGGATGTCCACACTTTCCAGAGCATGCATGCTCCTATGGGAATTTCCATGTTAAATTAAAATTAAAATTTCTGAATAATGGCTAAACATAAATTGATGGATTTGATTTTTATGAAGGACAATTAAATTTACTAAAACGTGGAGTAGGATTTTTTTGTTTATCCGCCCTGTGAGCCGTACAATCGGGCAAAATGTAGCAAAAAACTCAACGGTAAACTTTGAAATTCGATAAATAAATATGGAATGCATGTAATAGGAAAATCGAACTTATACATTTTGCAGTAAATTAAGTAAGCTTTCCAAAAAATCAAACCCTATCGTTATCTGCTAAGCCAATATTGAGATCCACTCAATTTTGGGAAAACTTTCACGTCAATGATTGTAAAAAAGCATGGAAAAACGCAACAGTCAACTTTAAAAATCGATAACTACATTCAGAATGCATGTTACGTCATAATCATCCAACAACTTTTAGTAAAGTTAATAATCTTTAAAAAAAATCAAACCAAATCGTTCTTCTTTTACCCGTTCTTGAGTTATATCAGTTTAGAGAAAACGAATTTAACATTGAAATCCCCATAGGCTCATGCTGTTAAAAGTATGGACAGCCCCCTTAAGAAATTCGCCATGCTGTAAAAGGGAAAGTCCCACTTTGCAGCAAGTGATATTTAAGTTGTACACACTTGCTAGATATGATTGACTGTGACAATAATATAATCGCAGCAAAGTAACTGTTTTCGTATTGAAGAAATCACATCTTTTGCAAAATACATGTTAGGACCCATATTTCCACAGATTTCAGCAGAAACTTAAAGTTGGTGGCTCCCTCTAAGACGTGTTTCAAGAGCGCTGATAACTTTAATCCAGCAGAGGGCGCTACATACTGTCAGGTAAATGGCACCTATTTGGGCTTGGCATTTTTATCAAATCCATGCATTTAAGACATTCTATTTTTTGATTGGTGGGCTCAAATCAAATTGCAATTTCCATTCCTTCCGAAATTTTTCACGCTCTTCTTCCTACAACCACCTTCTTCCAAAGTGGGACTTTCCCTTTTATTCCCAGTGAGGAAAATGCATTGGCCGACATGTAGGCTTAACCCAGGAATATTCGTCTCGTATTGCATGTTGTCCAAAGCATTTTTCGGACTATTTTTAACGAGATAACTATTTGGTAATTTATTTTGGAGCTTTCTAGCCTCCGGGCATTGGAAATAGCATGCATTGGTAATAGAGCAAACAAAAATTAGTATTCATTTTCGGTTCCAGGTGGCACCTCTCCTTGCGCATGTGCAGAACAAGCACTCGATGTATAATAGATTTATGGAAATTATTCCCATTGTTTTCATTCTCTCAGATGCTGGGATAATATAGTTTAAAAAAAAAAATATTTTAGGGGTTTTTTTGTTATGTCATCAAGTATTTTATAAACGCTGTCTGTGTTTTAGGTTTTTAGGTGCTGTAACCGGTGTTTAACTGGCAGACATCAAAGCCTGTTACAGTTTCCATATATAATTGAGTGTAAAGTGGTGTTTAGTCAGATTCTGGGTTGACTTTCTTTTATAGCAAAATTAACGTAAAAAAACAGTAAGTTGGGTAAAATGCAATTTTTGGGGTCGTCTACACGTACTGTTCTGTATATATATTCATACACGGTGATTAATGTACAGATAGTTCAACACACTAATTACGAAAACCGTCAGTCTTCAATTTCCTGCAAATGTCGGTGAGGTTCGGGGATTAACATGGGTACAAAAAAATAGGGATATTGGTGCCGAACAGACTAAAATAACCGTCCGACCGTGGTTCCACCTATATTGAGTTCACTGATAAAAAAAATTCCCCTTAAAAAGCATGACAGTAAACATGCAATGTCATCTCCAATGGGGCAACACTTAAAAAAGGAACCCAACCTATACTTTTGACTTTACAAAAGTTTTGGCCAAATTTTTTTGCATGTCTATATCCACAATCTAGATTAGTAATACAAGAGGGTTAGAAGCATTTTTCACATTTTCCAACATTGTTTCAATGGAAGTTAAATTCTGCCAAAGGATTTCCAAAAAGAAAATATAAACACATTTGGATAAGTATTAGAAAATTCCCTACAAAATGGCTACATCAGTCCCATTGCTGAAGCGACTTTTCGCATTTTCATCAAGCATACTCGCTTTGAAACAGTGCTTTGTATACCTTATTTTACTGCTTTAATGCTACACTATGTGGAAGATATCAACAATTTATGGAACTTTGAGTGCTATCTGGCAGCACCAGTACGTTTATAATAATACGAATATGGTGCTGCCAGATAACAGGATCATGGTTCAGAAATTGTTGCAGCCATTGCATAATCCATATATATACTGTTTTTTGATGACAGGACTAATACTACAATAAAGCTTTTGATAACTATTGTGCCAGATAATAGATCTGAGGTCCAAAATGTTTTGAAACAGCATATCACTTATCAGTACTTAATAGGCCAGTTCATGTGTAATATTTTCTGAGTATAAATGCTTTTTCATAGAAACATCGTGAATTGAAAAGGCCAGATTAGAAGTTCACCATGATTTGCATAAGTCTACTTTTTACGAAAAAAAATTGCGAATTACATTTATTGTTTATTTTTTGTACAAATTTTGAAGCAGAAATTTAAAAATGGCTCCCAGTATGGATTGTTCAACTATCCATGAAAATGACACGTGTCTGTCCCACACAATGAGTTGGGATTATCGAATCGTAAAAATGTTTACCCGATAATAATTTTCAATAGTTATACCCTACGTGCTAAATTGTTTTTTTTTTTATTTCGTGGCCATTTAATGCTTCATCGAATATGAACTCGGTCCTGTCTTTTATTTTGGGAACTGGAATTGAACCTGTCAGGCGTATCCAAGATTACGTTGCCACTTTTTAACATACGAGTAGACACTTTTCATTCATGAGTTTTACTTGTAGGCTACTTTGCACGCCATACTTGCTTGTCATGTGAATTTTCCCATTGACCATATCAAATATAAATTATTGGAATTTCAACGGGTGATTTTGTGGTTGAATTGCTGCGCAGTTTGGGTTTTTTCCTCCCTGTTTTAAATCGTAAATTGTCATAAAATTCCAGAATTTTATTTCAACCTTCTCAAAAAACTAAATAAGTCTGCTCGATTATAGACTATATTTCTGACGTAAATTTCGACTTATAGTTCGTACTGAAGTTTACCGCATTCAGAACTGATTTTTTTTCCCCCACCAACTATACTATGTAGGCTTATATTACTTGTGAAAAAAGTAGCTGAAATTCTTCCTGCACTTTTATTTTTCTCAATAGCAGTTTTTTCAATGTTTATAGGAAGCAATTTCTATCAAGTTAATGGAAAATTTGTTGGAAAATTTATGGTTTCTTCGATGCTTCTGTGCATGTTTATTGCCCTTTCTTATCATTACTTATGAGCGATTCAAATGTATGGAATGTGCTCTTTGGCGGTATTTAGGATTTCGTGAGAAATCTAGTTTTTTCCCTGTCAAGACACGCAGCGTCACCTTGCGGTTAAAAAGTTGTGTACCTTAATTTGTGTGTTGAATTAGTATTCCTGGTGATGCTGATAGACAACAGTAGCCCTGGTGAGATATTGGGTTTATAGTGACTTCTTGGTGAGAAGATCACTGTAGATGTACTGTTGTCAGTGCAAATCACTATTTGGCATCTGACAATAGTGTAGATCATGATCGTAAGTTATTTTCGCTTATTCTTCAGCAATCCAGAAGACCCCTAAAGGTCACTAGAGAGAGAGTAGTAATTAAATTGTCAGTGAACTAAAGAGATCTTTTCAGCTTTTTCTAGATGGCTAATACAGGGTGTCAGCTGATTCTGTTTATCAGAATTTTTGTGGAACAGGTCAGGTTGTTTTCGTTTTGACATCAAATCGATTCAATGTAACACATTGTTTGTTCTGTAATTTGTTACATCCTTGCTATCCCAGAACGCATTTCTCCCCTCTTAAGAGTTAGTTTCCAAAAATTTGCAATGAATTTTGGGATATGACGAAAGCAGACTAGACCTTTTCTTTGACGGTTGTACTTAAAAGGAAAGTCCCAATTTGTAACAAGTGATATTTAAATTGTACATTCTTACATGCACGTCAGCTACTTGTTTCATGAGAGCTGATGCCCTTTATCCAGTAGAGGGCGCTACATGCTGTCAGTAAAATGGCGCTTATTGGGCTTCAACTTTTCATCCAAATCCATGTATTTAATGATTGGTAGGCTCAAATCCATTTGCAATTTCCATGCCTTTCCTAATTTTTCATGTTCTTCCTCATACAATTCACTTCATTCAAAGTGGGACTTTCCCATTAAAACTTATTTTTGAAAGGTTAATCAGTTGTTAATTAGCCTTTGAACTTATAAGTAACACGTATAAGCTTTCTTCAAGAATTGCATGTTATTCAGTGTATTTTTAATGATTTCTAAGGATCCAATCACGATTTAATGGTTCCAGGAGTCCTGTTCATAGTATTAGAGATTGGCGTGAAGCAATAGTCCTATAAAAAACAAAATGGATGCTATATTTTTATGCCATAGCCCTATTGATTTGGTATCAAAAGGACATGTAAAACAATATATACACGGGAACGAATGGAGGTGGGGAGGGGATAAGGGCAAAAGGTCGCCAGGTGATAGCCCTCCTAATGTGCCATCTCTGGCTCCAAGTACCTCCTGTTAAATTTTTTTTCCAAAATGTAATTGTCCAGCCGGTACAAGTAGCTTAAATCAGTAGGCCCACCTCTGTTTTTGGCCATTGTGGGTAACAGATGGGCAACGGGACATCAAAACAGAAAGATAGGACCGCCATTTAGATATTCTATAGGTCTTTGCCCTAAAAGCATAATCATGGCTACTTTCATACCCGTTAGAAATTTATTGTGGGCTTTTCTCACGGACTATTTTTTCAATTAATTTATCCCTTGCTTTTCGCAACTCTCAAAAGACAGGCACATTTACAAAAAAAAAGTTATTGAAAATTTTTAAACTGAACCACTATTACTTTTACTTTTTTTAATTTAATCTTTTAAAGATGATTTTTTTTTTGAATGAAATTGCTCATCTTGAAAAAAATATGTATTCAATAACTAGAAAAAAATGGCTGCCGACACCCGAAATAAGTTTCTTAACTTTTTTATGTTCAAAAAAATTGCAGCGTTAAACAACTCTCATGTAAAGCAAAATTAATTTACAAAAACACACAAGCATGAATTGCAAAATCGATTACACCATTCATAAAAATCTAAAATTTTACTACATGTATAATAGCATATAGACTTGCAATTTTTTTCAAGGTATTGATAGTAGGCCTAATTCACGTGAGAAATTTTAAAACACTTGAAGTCTTCAGCAGGTGACTGTTAGTTTACGTATCTGGTTCCTGTTCTCTAGTAAGCAAGAACAGTTTGGTTAGCAATAAACCCTGGATCATAATAAGAAAGGATGTGTGATAAGGGCATAGGTTGTTAGAATTTGGGACTCATTTTGGGAAGATTTGAACTCCAGCCTCTATAAATAAGCCATTTTATGGGGGGAAAAAACTTTAATTTTCTGTTTGACAACTTTGATGAGTGTGATAATTTAAAGGGAACGTCCCACCTTGTAACAAGTGATATTTAAGTTGTTCAGACTTAGTAGATATGAATGGCTATGACAATAATAAGTGCGCAAAGTTTCCACATTAAAGAAATTACTACGTTTACCAAATACACGTTAAGCGCCATTTTTCCATAATTTCAGCAGACACTGAAAGTTGTTGGCGCCCTCTAGGACATTCATGTCTGAGAGCTGTTCCAGTAGAGGGCGGTACATACTGTCAGTAAAATGGCGCCTATTTGGGCTTTGTATTTTAAACCAAATTCGTGTATATTCAGGACATTTTATTTATTGATTGGTAGACTCAAATCAAATTTCAATTCCCATACCTTTCTTAATTTTCCATAATCTTCCTCCTACATTCAACTTTCAAAGTGGGACTTTCCCTTTAAGTAGCACTATGACTTAGCAGTAGTCTGAATTTTTAAATTTAACCAGAGTTACTTCACCCATAAAACTAACCAAAAAAATAAATATACTTACATGGCATACACATTAAACATTACAATTTAATGGCAAAAAAAAATTAAGGTGACCATGCATTAAACGCACAGGATGAAATAAATACGGAGTCCTCGTCATGCTAGTGGTACAATTTTTGGCCCACCCCATCATCTTTTCCTCCGGATGTAATAACTAATAAGTTCATTTATGAAGGTGGTTAGAAGGGGGGGGGGACAG
This sequence comes from Proteroiulus fuscus, assembly GCA_034700285.1. Classification (NCBI taxonomy): domain Eukaryota; kingdom Metazoa; phylum Arthropoda; class Diplopoda; order Julida; family Blaniulidae; genus Proteroiulus; species Proteroiulus fuscus. The sequence goes on along the minus strand of JAQIXP010001736.1, from coordinate 5,765 downwards.
GGGTGTGATAAGTTCTCCTGTGGGTCAAATGGAAGAAAAGACTTGCTCTGAAGTATAGAGAAATTACCTTACAACATTAATTTTTCTCTCCGAGTCTGGCAGCATTGCTAATCCTGAACAGTGTAAAATATAGGTCGAAAAATGATAAGTTTTTCATATCAAGGAACTGTACCTATGGGAAATCCTAGCCAGGGGCTAAATGCAGGAGAGATCTGGTGTTGTTGTCACGATGCAGACCGGAAATTGTAATTAGGCTAACCTGGGTTTGCTTACCCCCAACTATTGCCTCTCCACATGTTGCCCCCCCTTAACGTTTTGTCTGCTTTTTCTATACTAGTTTGTTGTTAGTTTGGCCCTGTCCATTTTGTATTTTTCAGCTGAAATTAATGTCGGCCATTTTGAAAATTTTATCAAGGTCTTTTTTGTTGCATTTTCAAGTGAGTTTCCCACGGTAGGAATTAGCACTCTTGCTTTTTAAGAAGCAGGTGTAACACAGGGTGCAGGCAGGTAACACAGGTAAACATATTTATAATTAACTTTTCAGAAGCAATTTTGGTTACTTGCTTATTAATTAATCTCACAACCAATTTGTGCTTTTTAAACTAAATAACTGAGGAAAATGTAGTGGACTATCGATTTACAGAGCCAGTTAAATTGTCAGGATTACAGAGCGTGACGTAAATGTGTTGGATTTACCGTTTAAAGGGAAAGTCCCACTTTGTAACAAGTGATATTTGAGTTATTCACTCAAACTTCCATATTGAAGAAATCACTGACTTTTGCTAACTACTTGTTAGGCGCCAGTTTTCCATTATCAGCCGACATGTACATTTAGTGGCGCCTTCTATAACGTGTGTGTCTATGTGTTTCATGAGAGCTTATGCTTTTTATCCAGTAGAGGGCGTTGCATACTGTCAGTAAAATGGTGCCTACTTGGGCTTTGCATTTTTAACCAAATCAATGTATTTAGGACATTGCATTTAAGCCCACTAATCATTAAATACAAATGCAATTTTCGTCTCTTGTCCTAATTTTTCATGTTCTTCCTCCTACAATCAACTTCTTTCAAAGCGGGACTTTCCCTTTAAATATTTTTGAGATTTTCATGGCGTGCCATACATAATATTCTTCTCATTTGCTGAACGTATTCCTTATTTTCTCTCACACGTTTTTGGCACGTGTGCTGCACGTAATTTGAATTGTAATTACAAAATATTTGACAGTTAATCACTGCAACATATGAGGAAGTTATGCATTGAAAAAAATTTGGCAAGATTAACCGATTCAAATCATAAAATTTGGGAGTTTGCCATTGGCTAAAAATATGCTGAAAGTATGCTTCAAACATGTCAGTATAATATTATAATTTTAATTAGCAAAAATGCATTGGAGTACAATACTGCCTGAAAAAATGTATTTCTATTGTAATTTAATGACGTAATTTCAAACATTTCTGTGTGGGGAGGGAAGGGGGGTCTAGCCCCCTAGCCGCCCCCAATTTATGCCACAGTTGTAGGTCAGTTTATGTGTTTTTATTGTTTTTTAATTAATTATTGACAAAATCTCTTTTAAAGAAAACTCTTAAAATTTGCTCCGGAAAAAAATTACTGAAAATATTTTCAAATTGAAATGACTCATTAATTCAATAAATTTGACAAATGTTTTGCCAGTTTTCTGAATATTTTGAAGGGCAAATTATTTAAAACGAAAATTTTGTTGAGGATGTCTGTCAAATACATTAAAAGACCTTCGAAATAAGGAAAAAAAACATTAATTAAAACTGAGTTATTTATAACTTGAGTTTATCAATTTTTTTTTTTGGTGGGAAAAACCCTATTTCTTATAATTTTTAATGCTAAATATATGCACTATATCGATATTTTCCTAGGCTTTAAAGCATTGTTTTCTCCAATAATTAGATACAAGGTAACCTTGCATTGTTTTTATCTGGCCAATTAATCATTATTTGGTTTTATAACTCCATCTTAATGATGTAACTTTAATTAGGTTTATCCTTTAACACCTCTCAGTCCTTCAGTGGAGATTTTGAAACGAGTCTATTGCTGAACATATTGTTTAAAAAAGGGGTTTCTTTAAAATTATGAGCAATAAACGGTTTAGTATGTACTAAATAATTGTAATCCAGTCTTGATTTCTTATTTTTATTGCGGCTGTAATAATTATATCATCTTAAATATAAGAGAAAAAAAACTTAAATGTGAACTATATCGTGCTACTTATAACTTAAATTCCGTGCATGAAAATTTTTAAGGAAAAAATGTTTTTCCCCTCTTTTTTAAAATACAGGAAATGAGTAAATGTAAAAATGCAGTGAAAAACATAGTCTTATGCGTGTTAAGGAGGTATTTTTTTTCATTATATTGAAATTTTATTTAGAAAAAATACTTTAAAAAGATTCGTTTATGAAAAACATCCACTTCCCTCATTCCAAAAATCAAAAGACTGTTTTTCTAAATTAAAAAAAAAATTTCTCAAATGTTTTTTCTAATCACAATTGGTTAATTCGTAGTTTAAACTAGGTTAAGCCAAAACCATAGACCTGCACACGTTATTTGAGAGTAATTTTAGACCTGTATTACAAATTCAGGTTAATCTATATGTTTTTATAGCTTTCAAACTATATCATAACCTTGCATTACCTGTTATAAAAGAAGGGGTTATGATACTCTCTGATTTGCTGAGATATTTTATTTTGGGGGTCCTGTAAATTCAAGTGCCAGGGCAGCAATTCAGCTGTTCGAACAGTTTTGTATCGGTTTTGCAAAACTTGTAATCAGAGTATTGTACACCTGCTCAGGTGTATCCAAGCATGTGGAAGCTGTGCAATTCATCCCATGCATTGCCACGTGTTAGGGTTAATAGACACCACTAACATAAAGTTATTTTATTTACTGAAGAATAAGTTGTAAATTTTTATGTGAAACTGTTTACAGTACGGTATTTAAATATATACAGAAAGTTTCGAAAAAATCCACTGAATATTTCTCTCGTGGTAAAGTAATTACGAGTGAGAAAAATGTTTTAACAAATTATACGAATGCATTTGAGTTATAAATTTTAAAATTAATGATTTGCGGCTAGTTTCTCCAACAAGAGTTCAAATTTAATTAACGTTAATCTTACATTTTAATTACATTCCTGAATTTTCAATGGCCCAAATCCGTCACGTGTTCGGGGATAATCCAGGACTTAAATGTTGTTGGAGAAACCAGCCCTTAGCATTGAATTCCTTTATTTTAAATTAAGGAAAAGTCCCACTAAATACACGTTAGGCGCCATTTTCCCACAGATTTCAGTACATGGACAGTTGGTGGCACCCTCTAGGAAGTTGCAAGTATACGTGTTTAATGAGAACTGAAGCCTTGTCTACAGTAGAGGGCGCTACATATTGTCAGTAAAATGGTGCTTACTTGAGCTTTGCATTTTCAACCAAATCCATGTATTCAGGACGCTTTATTTAATGGCTGGCAGGCTCAAATCAAATTGCAATTTCCATGAATTTTATAATTTTTTCTGCTCTCTTTTTCCTTCAACCCAATTCTTTCAAAGTGGAACTTTCCCTTTAAGCAATCGCAACGGTTTTTCAACATCATCAATCCTATTAAATTAGTTTGATAAGCTAATGACCAGTTGTGTATTCGCCATCTGCCCTACCTGTAGCAGTTCCCCCTATAAATACTTCCACCCTTCCACAATATGCAGATATAAACTTTGGATAACTTTTGAATTTTTTATGTATTTGAATTTCTGTTGATGGCATGTGGAATTGTCTGTTTGAATTGACTCGATAGTTGTTTTATTAGCGGAAATTAACGAATGGTTTAGGATAGAGAAGACCTTATCATAATTCTGTTTCCGTTTCCTGTTGCAAATAACATAGTGTGAGGGTGGACTCATTTAAGGGGAATCTGATTACATCGCCCCTTAGTTATAATGGGGCTTGAAAATGTCTGGTTTTTATCTATAGGACTGATTAACAGGTGAAATTCTGATGGAAAAAAGGTGAAAAACCGTTTAAGAGAAAAATTGAGTGAAACGGTCGTTGATCTTTTTTTTACGTATATTTTTTTTTTCAAAAATTTTCATGCAAATATTCGAAGCAGCAAATGGATCTTCTAATAGTGTATGGCAGGTGTTTTTGAAGCATAATTTTATCACGAAATGTGGGTTTTTCTGATGAACTGATTTCCTTTTTTTATCTCCAAAATCAGCAAACTAGGGAAAGTAGTGTAAAATTTGAATAACGAATTCGGGTAATTCTAGCATTTGGCCCCACCTTTCTCATGTTTTAATGTGGTACTTATTTACTACTAATTTGTAAAGACAGTTTGTGGGTTTCTGGAAAACAATACGTTAGCTAAACTTACTTACTTTTAGTTATTTTTGTCCACATGCTAGTGGAATGTAGGCAGCCAAATGTCTGTGGAAATGTAGCTTGTAAGAACTGATATTTAAGTTGTTCATGCACACTTACTAAATTGCAGCAAAGTTTTCATATTGAAGAAATCACGTTTGCTAAATGCATGTTAGGCGCCATTTTTACATAGATTTCAGCAGACAATGAAAGTTGGTGGCGCCCTCTTAAGACATGCCTGTCTATATGTTTTTTGATAGCTGATGCCTTTTATCCTGTAGATGACGCTACACACTGTCAGTAAAATGGTGCCTATTTGGGCTTTGCATTATCAACCAAATTCATGTATTCAGGACATTTTATTTATTGATTGGTAGGCTCAAATCAAATTGCAATTTCCAAGCCTTTCCTAATTTCTCACGTTCTTCCTAAAAGCAGATATCCAAAAAGCAGTGAATTCGCTCGTAAAAAAGTATCATACGAAATTGCAGTATTTAATGTTTTTTAGTTGTATACACTGTAAAATACAGTTTGTTACCATAAAAATAATTCGTGCAAATTTTTAAACGTTTTTAAAACAGTATCATTACTGGCATATGGTTTGCGAAACGCTTTTATTTTTACCTCACAGAAAGCCAACCTTTTGCCTTCCTTTTCCTAAACTATCTTCATCTTTTAGTCATTACTTATTTAAAAGTCTTAAGTTGCCTGGAAGGAATCACGATTTATTTGCTGATTGCATCGAAAAGCTACAGGTTAACAAGTTGCACTTGATTCCTATTGAAAAATGCATTACTTAAAACTGTCATGACAGTTTTTTATTTTCTTCAAAACCTATTGAACTAGGTGTAATGGATAACCCACTATTAAAACCTGTCATATACTAAATTCTGGCTTGATAAAAATTCTTCATGCCCAATTGCAGTCCAGCAACAAACTCTTATTTTGACAAACTAAAAAAAAATTAAAAATATGCTTCAACAGATATTTTGTCTAAAATTTTGACAGAACCAGAAAAATCCACGAGAATTTTTCGCCTGGTTTTTTAAGTTAAAAATAATCTAAAGATATAAATAACATGAGATACTCTCATTTTTCATCATGATAACAATCATGTTGAAGCATTAAGCCGGAATTATTCAATGCTTTGTTAGTACATCGTGTTTCTATTGTGGTATAGAGAAATAGGATTTTCATTCATAATACAAATGCATTTTCGATTTTCTAATAATCGTATGAATACATTTTCATGAATATATATACCGGTAGCCTTTTTTTCTATTGTTCTTCGAAGTTGATTTTTTGGTACAATACCCTATAGCAGCGCCACCAACGGAGGTAATTAGTAACACGGAAAAATGCTGAAAAAGCCTCCATGTCAAGCCCTATT
>JAQIXP010001735.1:0-17227 GCA_034700285.1 Proteroiulus fuscus | reverse complement strand
AGTCCCACAGTGCATCAAGTCCCACAGTGCATCAAGTCCCACAGTGCATCAAGTCCCACAGTGCATCAAGTCCCACAATACATCAAGTCCGGAAGTCCCACACTGCATTGATTCCCACAATGTATTAACATCTGTAGCAATGTAGCAAACTAGAGCGGATATATGTAAAGTGAATAGAATTAAGAAGAATAGTGTTGCATCGCTAATATTTTTGTAAAAGACTAATGTGACAATTTACTATACTTGCATCTCTTTGGATGAAGCCTATGATCAGTGGCAGATTTATGGGGGTTGGGGGTGCAAGGGGGCCTGGACCCCCCACCCCTTGGCCGACCAAAAGTGCAAATTTTCGAATACCCATCTAGCACCATCCTACAATTTTGGTGATTTTTAGCTCATTTTTGAGTGTTTTGAAGCAAAAAAAATCGCCTGCGGCGCCATATTTTTCCAATTTCAAAACAAAAGCCATCAAATTTTTGTCGGCAGTCCAAATTTTGAAACAAATATTTTTGGTAGCCACCTCCCCCACCCCCCCTTCCCCCTCCCGAAAAAAATTATATGTTGGACCCCCCCCCCCAATAAAAAAAATTATATGTTGTTGGACCCCCCCCCCATAAAAATTATATGTTGGACCCCCTCATAAAAAAATACTGGATCTGCTACTGATGATAACCAAGTTTCCGAAATGTGTGCAATAATTTATAACCATGATCAATGTTTTATAGTTCATGAATAATATGTTCCATATGAACGAGGTTTTAACAATCCGAAAACATTGAAGGAATTCTTAGTTAAATTCCTTAAATTTTAGATAGTAAGGTAGGCTATATATATAAAACGGATAACAGATGATAAAATGAGTAAGGAATTGCCTCAGCTGTTTTGCTCAATTTGTAGCAAATAGTATATGATTTTCAATCCTCAACAAAAGGATAAAAAATATCATTTAATATCCGTGGGTTTAAATTTATGGTTCAAAAAGGATTAACACAAATTCCAAGTGATTAGAATGACTAGTAGGAGTATAATATATCGAACAGGGCGTTTTGTGTGTGTTTGTTACCCTTGATATATAGTTTTTTTTTCTAGTGCTAATTTAAGACACTGACAAATAATAGTCTTTGATCTAATTTGCAAAACAAAACTACTAATGGTTACGTGTAGAATCTACTTGTTCCTATTTTCTTATTATACAAAAATAATTTTCAAAATTAAGGTGAAGAACTTCTGCATAAAAAGGGACATAATGCTCAACAGAAACTGATAAATTACATCACGACTTCTGCAGAAGTAGATCATATTTTCGCTGAAACTCTTAAGCAAATTACATTTTTCTGCAGAAATTTGTAAAAATACATTCTGAAATGCATTTTGTACAGAAATAGTGCCGGTATAGGCCTACATGTATCTATATACTGAGTTATTCATACGTAATGGAACTTAGAACCCCTGTAACGTAGTTTTCCCCCACGGCTGGGGTGTTGTGGGCGAAGCTATGTTTCAGGGATTAGTTTTACAAATTCTCTCAAAAAGTTTCAGGAAATATAATTCTATCAGTAAAAAATGGTTTGCATGTCATGCCAAAGATTTTAATCAATGATTTTGTTTTATTTTTATTTATTTAAAAACAATTTGTAAAACAATCGCCTGAAACATAGTTTTTCCCGCAACACACCAGCCCTGCTGAAAGCTATAATGTTTCAGTGGTTCTATGTTCAATTATTTATGAATAATATATTCTTCATAATAAGTTATGTGATACTTTTATTTCGCAAAAAGTTGCTCTATTTTTAGAGAATTTAATCAAATATTTTAAAATTATCGTTTTTTGCACAGATTATGTTTTTTTTCCCCCACAAATATTCGCAATTTTTCACATCTATCACATGGCTTTCCTTCTGTAAGAGAAGCCCACGTACTAATCATGCTCTCTTATGGCAGGCAATGGCCTGCAGGCAATAATCAGTGAAACAGGTCGCACGTTGACTCTGGATAAACTGGATTATTCAATCCAAAACGCCTGCAGATCTGATCATTACAGCCATATTGTATCTTCAGTTATAAGGCATGCATGTAGCATATCATGGTGTGCCTCCTGGAGGCCTTCATGCAAACCATTTGATAGGTTTGAATACTTTTAGGATTGTAATTCTATGAAATGCAGACGAGAACTGATAGAATGCATTTCATCCTCCTAAGTTTTTGTTAGGTATTAATTTCAATACTTTTCATTCATTTGGTTTTAATAGTTTAGACACCTAATTATAATAATGTAGCAAAGTGGGTTAAGGATGAAAAGGTCGTCCAAGAACTCCCACAAGCGGGTCAAAGGGCACATGTTATTAACTGACAAAACCGAATTTTTAGTTAAAAACAATGATGGATCACTTTGGTAGATAAAATAAAACTATAAGAATTTTCCCATGAAATGTGAAAAATGTTTTTGGTTTCAGATTTAATTATGAAAAGTTCATCTTAATTGGAAATGGAAACTAAACTTAAATGTTGGCCTGTCAAAAAAGTTACATTGTATCTCTCTCACAACATCAACTTATATTACAAAAATATGGGCTTCCTGAGCAATGTATAAAACAAAAAGGTTTAGGCCATCATAATAAGTCAAAATAATTTAGTAAGAATAATTAGGGCTTAAAGTGAAAGCCTCACTTCATGGCAAAATATTTTTTTAAAAACACTGCATATTAAAAAAGTCTCAGACAAAAGATTAATTTTGCAATTAAACTTCCCAAAAGTCATTCATCAGTGATTTTGTGGAATACATGAACAGTGCCATATTGAAAATGTTTAGTATGGGAGGTGCTATAGGCCTATATTATTATTATATGAAAATATCGATGGCTTAATTCACAAGTAGCGCCTGAGCCAAAAGTTGCTTTTGAGATAAAAGCGTTTTCATGGAAAATGTCATGAAATTTGGTAAATAAATGTAACAAAATAAATATTTTATAGGGAATGGGCTAATTTTTGTTAAATAATTAAATTAGTAAATTAATTTAGTAATTTGAAAAATAAAAGTTAAAATGCACATTCGTTAGTTTGGCTTTGATTAAGTTTGCAGGAAAGCGACATAAAATAAAGGGTAAAGTATCGAATGTGCACATCCATTAGTTTGCCTTTTGAATAAAGTGAATGCAAAAAAAAAGCGAATGTGACATGTATTGTTATAAAAATATTGTTATAAAAATTTATGTCATGAGCAATTTTTAAGAGGTAAACTAACGAATGGTACCATTCGCTACTTGTAACTTTTAGGGATTCTACCTTGTTGAATATTCGCTATTCTTCACTTCTGTAACTTTAACAATTATTGGTTAAATTAATTTCTGTAACTTTAGGTTAAATTAGGGACTTGCACTTCTAGAATCACAATTGTTCACTTATCTCATTTTTGACAAATTGGCTCATCAGCTACTTCTGAAATGACTTCAATTAAGCCATTGACTTGACTTTTCAATGTTTCCCCAAAATTACTGACAATTCCAAGTTCTCCAAGTATGGGCAAACCCATACATACGTGGTAGCTAAACCACATTTCGTTTTGCACGCTGAAACGTACAATACGATCTCGTGCTCTATGCATCGGCGCCAACTTGTGTTGGGGATTGTGGGTGCTCAAAATCGAAAAATGTTCATAAAAATACAAAAAATGAATGCTTTGAGTGAAATATTGTGGGTGCTCAAAGCATATCTTGCAAGTATTAAGGGTGCTTGAGCACCCGATGCTCTATGTACAGGTGCAAAGTGAAAAAAAAAGAAAATGGCAGCGCCGTGAGCGCCCACGTTACAATTAAATCGCTGAAAAATGAAATGTACCGCTGTTGCTCTTCCAGATAAAAATAGTAACCCTAATGATAAATATGTCAACACTATAGGGGTCACACTATTAAAAAATATGAAAATATTTTTTTGGTTGAGGTTAAAGAGGTCAAATGGCATTTTTTGGTCTGTCAAACTTTCGACATGCTATACGGACCATTTATAAAATAAATTTCGAAATCTATTGCTTGGATTCATTTAACTTTATTCATTAAACTTATGAAATAAATGAGGATTGAATGCATTTCTTATGAAATAAAAATAGTAGGGCATATGTTGTAGGAAATAAATCGTAATAAAAACATGAAAATGAGGAGGTGAGGGAGTGACAACTTATTTGCGCAAATAAAAAGAAATAATTCAACGCTAATTAATTAGCTTGTTATACGGCAAAATCAACATCATAAAACATCAGAAACTATAAAACAGTTATTTAAAAAAAATCAAGTTGAAAAAGGTCAATGGCTTTAGAACGGAAATGGCAACAGAATAATCGTGTTAATTAAATAACATATGCCCTACTGGAATTCACATTTAAGAATCAATTTGTTTTAAACAGTTAGGAAAGTTAAGCAATCTGTCTATTTTTAATTACTTTGAATACATGGTCAAAAACTTGGCAAAAATGGGAATTTTGTCCGAAAAATAGGAAGTTTATCAATAAAAATAGTAAGTTTATCACCAAAAATAGTAAGTTTATCTCCAAAAATAGTAAGTTTATCACCAAAAATAGTAAGTTTATCACCAAAAATAGTAAGTTTATCACCAAAAATAATAAGTTTATCTCCAAAAATAGTAAGTTTATCACCAAAAATAAGAAGTTTATCACCAAAAATAGTAAGTTTATCACCAAAAATAGGAAATTTAGCACCAAAAATAGGAAGTTTATCACCAAAAATAGGAAGTTTATTACCAAAAATAGGAAAAAAATAAGACGTTTATCAACAAAAATTAAAAATAGGAACTTTGCCCAAAAAATTGGAAGTAAATTTATCTATAAAATTAGGACAAAATAGGAAGTTTAGCACCAAAAATAGGACAAAATTGAAAGTTAAGGAAAAATAGGAACTAGGGGAAAAAAATAGGAATTCTTAACTAATAAATAAAACTTATATATATAAGTGGCGCCAGCATAGTGAAAACATGACGCCAAACGCGATCCCTTTCAGTAGTTTCAGTTACAAAAGTCGCTACTAGATGGCGCCAATTACTTTTGCAATAAGCCACATGGTGCAAAGGAGCAATCCATGTATTTTAGAAAAGTCCTGATATCTGAATAATGGAAAGTCTGATGTAGCTATTATTTTCCAATCCCTTCTCAGCAATTTTTTGTTTTTATTTTCAAAATAATTTCTAACGAGGTTCATACTTCTCAAGTTTTAATAGTGTTATACTTTCAAAATTTATTTTGAATCTTTACAAGGATGCCATTTTTTACATTTTCAACTCGTATTTTCCTTATATTGTTTCAGTTTCACGTTAAAAGTTACATTTTTAGGAAACTTTTCACATTCTGTTTACTTTCTTCATTTTTGATATATATTTTACCAGCTTACTTAATTTAAAGTTAATGTTAGTACATCTGCGAATTTATCAGCAATTTTCTGCTATTATTTTTTAATAATCTTGCTCCTGAATAGCTTTTGCAATAGCTGCATTTCACATGAATTTTCACATTTTTCACATAAAGGATCCTAATTTTGCACATTTGCCTGATAACAAATGAATAAAACACATCCAGTCGAAACTTACAGCAAAAACCATGCTAAAGTTAGACTGAGGAATTAGACCATACCCCAGAATCTATCCCAGAATGCATAGCACTTAAACAGAAAGTGTCTGAATTCCAAGTCAATGTTCGCCATCTTTTATTTCTTACCACAAAAGACGTCTTTTGCTATTTTTTTTATTTTTATTTGGTGTTATATTTTTCATTTTATACCAACCGATTCTCTCTCATGCAGGGAGGTCCTATACTGGGGGGATTTTCCCCTTTGCTGCCAATCATCCAACCAAGCAACTTTATGACCTCGACTGATCTTTACGGCTTCCATGTTTTTTTTTACCCTTTGCCACACAAGGGCCATTTTTTTCTATTTCAAGAATGTCAACTTTTCCAGACACAATCCATCTGTAAATATAATGGCTGACATTTTTTATTGGAACGGCAGTCATTGTACCACGCCCACTTTGTTCCACATTGGGAGTCAATGTACTTCAACGTCAGACATTAAGCCTAGCTCAGGGGACATTCATAAATGATGTTCGTGTGGTTATAGGTCTTTCGAGGATATTTCAACCCCATGCACCCCAAAATCCCCTGCCCTCACCCCAACCCCTATTAATGATATAGTTCCTCACTGGTTAACTTTCGAACCTTCTGTATTTCGGTTTATACTTGATTGCAGCAACATAGCTTGTATTAAAGTAAGCAACAGACTTTATGATTGTCCCTTTAAGACACCTCATCCAAAACTAACCTAAGATGGTAATTCCAGAGTAATAAAACGTATTTTACCTGTTAGTGGATATTGGATCGGTGACACATTCCCTCGTCTGGGTGGACACTCCGCTACCGCAAGAACGGGAACAAGATGACCACTGTGACCATGGACCCCAAACGCCCACTGTACCACTGGACGGATTAAAAAGATTCTTCGAAAGATAGAGATTATCCACCTAAAAAAATAGAAACGAAAAAGAACCTGAATTATTGTTTCCTTAAACAAGATGGCGCCCAATTACACCATTTTCCATCCAAATTCTTAGAACTAAAAATACGCTGGGAATTTAAAATCCGTTTAAAATCATGATTAAAATATTTTTCTTTTTAAATCACTGATTTTAATTACGTCTAAAGCGCCATCTGGGATCAACAAAGCTAAACAAAATTGTTACGACAAGAGCCAAGCGTCACCATGATAAGGGGCCGTTCAAAAATTATGTTTACAAAAATTCCTGTTTTTAGGACCGACCAACATCCTTGTCAACTTTTGGAGAAAGGAACCACCCACCCCAATAGTTGACGTCATCTTTTTATTTTTTTATTTATTTTAATGATGACATTTTTAAATCTGGCCATATTTTAATTTTTAGGCTGTTTAACATTTAGAAGTGAACTTATGCAGAGCTATTATACTTTAATATCAAAATATAAGAAAAAAATTTAACACAAGACCAAATTCTTGAATATGACCCACCTAACTGCAAACGTAATTTTTGAACAGCCCCTAGCAAGGAACGCGAGTGTCTCATTTCCCAATAAGACTGTGTTTTGCTGTGTTGTTCCCAAATGGTTATTTGCTAAAAAAAATAGTTAATTTATGATTATTTTTTCCAGTTTTTGTTTAAAAAACGGTAAATAAATAACTCACAAGGATAAAAATAAAATTTGATTCAAATTAATGGGATCTGATAGTATACACAACGCCAGATGAGGCCCCCCCTTTTCGGAATTGCTAAAAGATACTCCATATAATGGATCAAATTCAAAAGAGGGTTAAAGAATAATAGTGCAACATGTTCAAAGTCAGACATAAATACAGTGATGAAGGTGAAAACGTTTGGGTTATAAATATGGTGGCAGCATTTTTATTTCTTATGTACTGAAAGCCCACTTGTTGTCAAGTGTGGCAAATTCATTGTCAAGCTAAACAATCTAAGATCCCAAAAATGTGACAGGGAGAAGAGTTATACTGCAGACCCCTTGTGTTCTATTATTGTTGGAATGCCGCTCCCGTTTGGGGGACACTCATAAATTCACAGTTATGTTTCAACATTTGTTAGTTGTAAGAACAAGCGCATAATACGGTTAATACCATGAAAAATATCTGTTAGTGAATTGTGCTTTTAATTTATTGAGTGGTTTTCACATTACAACTGTCTAATTTCTCACATTTCCCCCAAATGTAAATGTCAAATTTTCCACATTTTTTCCAAACTTAATTAAATGTCTAATTTTTCTCATTTTTTCCCAAATGTAAATGTCTAATTTTTCTCATTTTTCCCAAATGGAAATGTCTAAATTTTCACAGATTTCTCAAGCTTAAATGTCTAATTATTCACAGTTTTCCCAAACTTAAATGTCAATTTTTTCTCATTTTTCCCAAATGTAAATGTCTAAATTTTCTCAGATTTCTCAAACTTAAATGTCTAATTTGTCACATTTTTCCCAAACTTAATAGTCATATTTGTTCATATTTTTCCCAAACTTAAACTAAATGTCTAATTTTTCACATTTTCCCCAAACTTATAATCTACTTTTTCAATTTTTCTCAAACTTACATGTCTAATTTTTCACAGTTTTCCTAAACTTAAATGTCTAATTTTCACATTTTCCCCAAACTGAAATGTGTAATTTTTCACAATTTTCTCAAACTTGAATGTCAAATTGTTCACGTTTTCCCCAAAATTAAATGTAAATTTTTTCCCATTTTCCCCCAAACTTTAATGTCTAATTTTTCACATTTTCCCCAAACTTAAATGACTAATTTTACATTATTTACAAGGTTATTGAATTACAATGGCATAACTGTAGGGGGGGGGGTCCCTAGGGGGCTAAGGCCCCCCCTAATATAAGGACTCACTCCAAGATAAAAGTTTTGAAATAGTCACTTCTGTAGTAAATATTATATTTAATACTAACATCACTGCTTCCATAATTGTTAAATCATTTAAAGAAAAAATTTCTGCAGCTATTCTCCAAATTAACATGACGAATTTCTACAGAAAACTGAGTTAAAATCACGACTTCTGCTCATGTTTTACAGAAACTTTTAAGCAGTTTATATTTCTGCAGAACAAAACTTAAATTAATCAGAAAAAATTCGTCACCTTAATTTTGAAGTGAGTTTTCTACAGAAATAAATATATTTATGTTTCATATGGCATATCGATATTTTGTATCTTTTTAAAATTTTCACATTTTTTCAAAAATGTACTCAAATTGTTCACAGCTGATGAAATACACTGCACCATTAAAAAAATATGACTCCATTAACATTTCATAACTATCCAGAAAGGTAATTTTATCTGGATTTTTTAATTAATTCATTCAATACACATTTTGTATACCGTAACAGGAGTGCATATAATACTTTGAACAGGCATTTTAAATGAAAGTTAACAGCCCTTTTATAAAGGCCACTGTTTTTCATGCTGATTACCAGGATTTGTGCGATTTATATACTCAACGACGTTTGGCAAATAGGAGAGTACGAAAGTGGCGACGCAACCTTTATAAGGAAGCGCAGCAACTTTATTCCAAGTGTTCACTTTGAGCGAATAATATTCCACTTGGCACAAATTCACTCCGGAAGCGCTGATTCCACCAGCAACAAAGATTTTATCTTCGAGAATCTAAATAAAAAATGACCAATTCAAAACCAAATATGCTTTTACCTATACTTCAAAATAAAAAAGAAATCATTGGCCAATAATTTATAAAAAAATTCAATTTTTTTATCCAAAAATTTATGAACTGCCTTTGGCCCCTCATCGCCATAAATTTTAACATTTTAAATTTTACAACGGTTATATTATTTTATGCTATAGCGCTTTTCAAACATTATTTAATGCATTAACCTTTTTTTAACAGTTAATAATATTTTTGCTGTTATATACTTGCAGAATTGAAATGAAAGGTAAAGTCTCACCTTGTTATAAGATATTTAAAAAAAAGACAAGAAAAAATAGGGGATCAAGGGTCTAGAAATTTTAATTGGACTTACCTTTCAACAAATACGTTTTTTTTAAAAAGTTAGATAAAGCCTAAAGCACTTTTAATAGGAAGTAGGCCTATCCATTTATTTTAGAAAACAAAATGGCGCCATCTACTGATTAAATTTGAGTGTTATAATTCGATTTTGTTGGCCATCTTAGGAACAAACACACATAACTATTCCATAGAGAAAAAGTGAAGCCTTTTTAATTAAAATTTACAAAAGTAACCACTAGATGGCGCTAGCCAATTTTTGCAATAGTATGATAAAATGGCGCCTTCCATGTATTTTGAAAAAGTCATGAGTTCTGAATTATGGTAAGTTTGTTGTAAATATTAATTTCTATGTCCCTCTCAGGTATATTTTTCCTTTATTTTTAAATATAACTTATAACAGTGAAACTTTCCTTAACATAACATTTCAACTCCTCCTACCTCAACTGCGTTACATAATATTTGAACGCTCTTTTATCAGAAATCATTTCTGCATGAAAAGTGACCAATGATGTATTTGTAAATGAGGTCTTATGACATCAACTGACCACTGCCGAAAAGTTTTTTCGAGGACCAAGCATATCTGGAACGGAAGTCCACTCGTTGGTCTCCGGACTATATTTCTCCACAGACTTGAGGTCAAGAAGGTCATCGTTACAGCCCCCTAATACACACAGAACTTTTGTCACATAAGGCGGGAAACACTCCTGAATTGCATTAAAAAAATGTCAACATAAACAAATCCCATCAAAGATTGGACTTGGGGCTCAGGTGAAAAGATCAGTTCAAATCATTACAAAATTTCTAGTGATTTATACCGATGGTCCAGTGATCATCGATCATGATTGTGTTTGTACTGATAACAATATTTATCTGCGGTACTACTGAACTCAAATGCCAATAAACAAGAATAAGGCTCATGGCAGCAAAACATAAGCATGATGGCCTAATGGAGCTTATAGTGCAGTACCATCCCAATGAAAAAAGTACTGCAGTTTTTTCGAAAAAACTGCAGTCTTAAACTGCAGGAAAACTGTAGTTTTTTCTGGAAGTTTATAAAACAAAAACCTACAAAATTTTTGCAGTTTTTTGTAAAAAAAAAAAGTGCAAGTTAGTTTTGTTGCAGTTTTTCTGTAGTATTTCTGCATTCTTTCTGGAGTTTCTCTTATCACTAGAATGTGTAAAAACTGCAGAAAAACTGTAGTAAAACTGCAAAAATTAAGTAGGTTTTTGTTTCAGGTTTTTGTTTGTTGAAAAACTACAGTTTTTCTGCAGTTTAAAACTGCAGTTTTTTCGAAAAAACTGGAGGTTTTTTTTCATTGGGATATAGTGACCAATCTAGTGAAAAGAGCTCCTTATACAGTAATCTCTATAGATCACTATTACCAAAACCTCTATAGATCACTATTACCAAAATCTCCATTGATCACTTTTACCAAAATCTCTTTAGATCACTATTACCAAAATCTCCATTGATCACTATTACCAAAATCTCTTTAGATCACTATTACCAAAATTTCTTTAGATCACTATTACCAAAATATCTTTAGATCACTATTACCAAAATCTCTTTAGATCACTATTACCAAAAATCCCAACTCTAGTGACTTTGGGTTGATTTTTCGTTTTCAGTGAAAATCCCTATCATCACTGATGACCGTCTCGATCACTATCTTTAGTGATCTTCGCTGATACCAGTACTAAAATACTGCTAAAAGCTATACTATGGTGTAATGATTTGATTTTTAGGATCTTGGCACCATGATCCTTTACCAATGGCATAAAGGCAACCATGGTAGGCTACACAAGCAAATTCACATCGGCACGAAATCATAGATTTCACGGGACTCCAGGATTTCGTTTCCTCGTCGTATACTTCCGCCGTTCTCAACGTTTTCTCGCCATTACTTCCGCCCACGACGTAGAGTTTCCCGTTTAGAACGGCGGCGCCGCATCTGCTCCTACAGCACGCCATCGGTGGGAGCATTTTGCACTGAAAACAGCCAAACAGAATTAATGGACTCCCAAGATGGCCGCTTTCAGAAACAAAATGGCCGTGGTATATGGCAAACCTTTTTCTTGTTCGGATTAAATGTTAGCACGGAATCGCATTCAATTTCATGCTCGCCATATCCGATGAAATAAATTTTCTTCTTGTGTGTAACAATAGTGGAATGGCTTCTATAATAAATGTCAGGGAAGATTTTCATCAAATTCCACTTTTCATTTTTTCTCTCCAAACTATACAATGCAGCTGGTTTAGTTATAGTTTTTACCTGAACCATTTAGCATCAATTTCAACATCAGTGACCCTAAATTCAGGAAAGAACGTAACCACCGAGAACCAGTAAATCCCATCATAAAATACATATATTGTATTTCCATCAGCGGCACATTCGCAACTCTGCGGTCCAAAACGATGGACCAAGATCTAAAACGGAAGGAAGTAATCCATCCGTTATGAAATAACATTGTTTTAAAGCTTGCCCATCCCCCCCCTTCCCCAACAAATAATTTATCACAAGTTAAGCTTATGATTTAAACATTTTTAAATTTAAAATTACAAATCGTTGGCTAAATTCACAAGTAGCGAATGAGCTAAAAATTGCTTTCGAGATAATAGCGTTTTTATGGGAAAAAAAGGTATTATTTGGAAATAAAATTAAATGGGTGAAATATGGTGAACAAATGAAACAAACTATATTTTTTATAGGGAATGTGCTAATTTTTTGTAAAATAATTAAATAAGTAATTTGAGAAACAAAAGGTTTTTCACATGCACTAGTTTGACTTTGATTAAGTTTGCTGGAAAGCGAAAAATAAATAAAGTGTAAACTGTGTAAAGTAGCGAATGTGCACATCCATTAGTTTGCTTTTTGAATAAAGTGAATGCAAAAAAAAAGTATAGCGAATGTTCAATTCGCTAATTGTAATTGCTATAACTAAACTATAACTTGTAATTTTTGGGGATACCTTGATGGATATTCACTACTCTTCACTTCTGCAATTTTAACAATATTCAATTCTGTAACTTTAGGTTAATTATAGAGACACTTCCTGGATCACAATTGTTCACTTATCACATATTAAAAAAATTGGCTCATTCGCTACTTGTGAATTAAGCCATCGATTTTTAACCCAATGGTTTTTTAGATATATACTGCATGTCTGAAGGAAGGGAGGGGGGATGAGAGATAATTTGGCAACTAGAAATCACCGATGGGCTGTCATTCTTCAGTAAAATCGCAAAAATTTTTATTTTTTGAAGGTGGGGGGGGGGGGGGTGAAGTGAACCCCCTAAGCCCCCTTTCCTCCTTCCTTCAACAAAATTAGGCTACACCACTGAGGAAATTTCAATTTTAACGGACGAAAACAACAATTAATCGGACAACTTCAAAAGCAGAAGACAAATTTTAAAGACAAAAAAAGGGGGACCGGCTCCCCCCAGATGCGCCTATGATGCCAAAGAGACCTTATAAAAGATTACCTTACTCCATCGGTTGGCAGATCTATCGTACGCTATAAATCTCACGAAATTGTCGACGACGCAAACGCAGAGCAAGATGTGATGTGGCTTCCTCGGTCTGCTTGCTTCAAGCACGACGGAGGATGGGACGCTCGTCGCGACTTCGCGACGATGACGATCGGCGGCAACAGAGTCCACGATGTCGCGACACCGATCGTCCGCCAAAACCAGGGCGTTTTCTCGGACCTCCTTAGAGAGGTATTCCTCGTCCAAAAGTCCCAGCCTGACATTTTGGATCAGGGCGGTTAGGTGGCGCCTGCGCTCCTCTGGTTCTTTATCGATCCAGCTAAGGACCAGCTCCCATGCGACGGACTCGTCGTAACAGTTTATGTCGTCCATCGCCAAGATTTCCGCTAGTTCCTCGGCCGTGACCATCATCAATTCTTCGCCGTGTTCCACCACTTCTAGAAAGTGGCGCGTCAGGCAGGTGTGGGCGATCGCCCCCATCGTTTCGAAGGTGTGCAGGCGCCGCGCGAACAGGTAGATGCCGACGCAGTTGGTGGGGTCTAAGTTGGCGACGATGAAGCGACGACACTTTTCCACCAAGTTGAAAAGCAGCAGCTTGTTGGCATAAAGCATCAGGTCGAACACGGTATCCGGCGATATGGGAACGTAATTTGTGTAAGTGTAGTACACGATGAGCTTCAAGATGGCGGACGAGACGCCCAAGACGGTGACGCTCGTCTGGTCGGGGGCGTCGCCAAACTGCGGACTGGTGGGAAAGAACAGTACCCGGAAATAAGGCGTCACGGCACATAAATGGTTGCGACTGACCGGAATCCGGCCGCCATCTTCGGTCAACAAGGTCCCGTCGAACTCCAAGCCGCGACTAGCGACGAAAGCCTGGTAAGGTTCGGAAGTGTCATCTTGGTCGCCGCCGCCGAAGTGACGCCCATCGCCACATTCCATGTTTCGCTTAGATTTAACGTTGTTTGCGTCCCATCAGTGAACCAATGTCGCATTCTGTGGCGTAAAACGACGTTATAACCTGTAAATAATGAAACGGCCCTTGTTTATATGTGCATGCATGGCTGTTTTCATAGCATCTGAGCAAACAAACATTTGGTCGCAACATTTATTATGTCCACTTTGTACATCATGATGGTGTAGCACACCTGCAGGGTAACCTGTTGGACCACCAACATGGCATTTTCAAATTCGTGAAATAAAACTCAATTCACACCTGCATAAATCTAAATTATTAGATCATATTACAACAATTGAATACACTTTTATGGTGTAATTAGAAAGCGATTATACTTTGTTAATTCGACGCACGAAAAGTGTAGTACAGTGCCCCTCCAGACAACTTATAATGTTTACAAAAAAAAAATTAAATCCTTTGTTTAATTTACAATTACAAATAATTGGTATAAAATGTTATGGAATGAATCACGAAATTAACTGTTTTCAAATACGGTGTAGGACAAAATAACTAAGTCGTTTATAATTGGTGGAAATTAAAGGGACATTCCCACTTTATGAGAAATGAATCTTAAACTTATAGATTATTAATAACGAAGAAGGGTAGTCTTATTAATAATAATTATTGGTATATTGGTTCACCTATATGCCATAATTCAGAAATCACAATGTTTCCAAAAAAGATGATAGGCGCCATTTTTTTTAATAGTCCCCCACCCAGGCAGAATGGCGCTGCGTGCTAGGTGGGGGGGGAGAAGTTTCAAGTTGACTTCACTTTATCGCTATGGAATAGTTATGTGCATTCTCTGTTACCCAAAAACTGGTACACCATCAAGTTTATTACTTGACGGTACGCATGCGCAATTGACAAAATGACTTCTAACATGGCTATACTCAACCAGAGAGATTTTTGTCCACATTAGCATGTTTCAAAATTAATAACTATTTTGAATGCAGTGGGGGATCCAGGAATTTCTTTTGGGGGGGGCCATTTTATTAAGGGTGGGCGCCAATCCCTAAAACGAAGCAATTCCCAAAAACGACCACCCTGCAGGGCCGCATGAAGAAATCCATTGGGGGGGGAGGGGGGCGGAATCCCAACCAAAAATTGTTCAAAAATTACGGTGGCAGGCCAAAATGTGAACTTTTTTGTGAAAAATTGACAAAAAATGGCGCCGCAGGCGATTTTTTTTTTCAAAAATACTCAAAATTTCCCTGAAAAATCATCAAAATTTTGACTTAACACTCGGTTGAAGGATAAACAAAGTTAATTTAACAATTTTAAAGTAGTCTTGGATAGAGGGGCGCAATGGTCGCCGGGTGATGGGCGCCAATTTTGTCCCTTTGTGGGGGGGGGGGGGCATGGCCCCCCTGGATCCGCCACTGTGGTTAGCTCAGGTTATGAGTCAAATAAATGGAGCAAGCCTTAACCCGAGCTAGCTATAATCAAAAATTGGGACCAGTTCAAAAGCATGGGTAACTGAACAGGGTACACTGTACCTACAGAAAGTAAAATTTTCAATTTCTCTGACTTTTCAAGGTTTTTCTTACAAATTTTCCTGTCTTTCTAATATATG
Organism: Proteroiulus fuscus; assembly: GCA_034700285.1. Lineage (NCBI taxonomy): Eukaryota > Metazoa > Arthropoda > Diplopoda > Julida > Blaniulidae > Proteroiulus > Proteroiulus fuscus. Next base: position 1,650 of record JAQIXP010001735.1, on the reverse strand, counting down.
TTTACATCAAGTTGAAAATAAATGCACAAGCTATGTTTTAATACCTGTGCAACTGTTCACAGGTTCAAAACTTGCATTGTGATGCAAATAATCACAATGGTTATGACTCATTGCTTGCTAGGCTTAAGCAACGGAAGAGAATATTTTAATGGATTTCAGCCAATAAGTTTTGTTTGTTTGTGGGTCACTGGTCTCCATTAGTATTGGGATGTTTGGTTCATGACAGATTTTAGATGAATTTTGGAAAACAAAATTTCCTTGACCTGGTCTGGGGGAACCCTAATTTATAGGATTTCAGTCCCCCCCCCCATTTCCACCCAGTCTATAAATACCCCTAAATGCAGATGCATGACTAAGCCTAAACTAACTACAATTGAGGTGTGCAGTTCCTGGTAACAATTTTCAAATTGAAACCTTACCACCTGTTATTTGCCCAAACACTTTCGAAAGGTTTACAGTTATCAAATAATAGATATGAACTAGGGCCTACATACACACACATTGACACAAGTCGAACATATCACTAAAATCAATACATTTATCACTTGTTATTTATAATCCATACCATCGCAAGCTAGGCCTATATCAACAGTTCGAGAGAAAGTCTGAAACTCTTACTACAGCAACAATAATCTCATTACAAAAGTACTCCCATAATCCATCATCTGATACTCAAATAGTTCTGAATTATAAATTCATATAAATATATAGTTATGGTCCGATTTCCAAATTATGTCAAAGTTTTAATGTGACTATACCTAAACTTAGCCAAGACCACGAAACCATTAACATATATTTTACCATCACCTAAATACCATTTAAGAAAACAATGAAACCGTTTAAATTCTAAACACAGGTTAAACGCAGACATTAATGGTTTTGAGAGAAACGATGACAACAGCTTACTAAAAGCTAAACAAACATGGCTAAAGCTTGTTCCACATTTGAAAGGCTTAACTATCTAAAAATGGCCTATTTTTTTTATTGTTTAGGAAAAACATTCCAAATTTATTTGCAGAATTTCAATTTGATCTAAAAGAATGTACAAAACATTTATAAATGCATTTTAGTAAGAACTTAAGACCCACTTACGTGCATAAGATGGACTGATCTTCCCGATCTGCAATAAAAATAAAATAAAATTAATTACAAGCTCATGGGTAGAAATGAAAACAGAAATTAATGAAGTCATGAAATAAGTGCTTAATAGAAATGACATGTATTCAATTAACTAATCAATGAATTTGTGATAATCGATCATTGAACCGGTTGCATAGACTCTTGATACTTCAATATATGATTATTTACAATTATTTTTGCAAAGATTAAGAATATCAAAGTAATTTCTCCAAAAATATTGGAATATTTTGATATCTTCATACATATTTAGAAATCCCATTCAATTACATTTTAAAGATAAGAATTTCATTAAAACAATTTTCAAGAAATATAAGAATAGGCCTATACCGTATGTAATTGAAAAAAAAAACTAAAAATCAAAAAAATATTTTAATTTTCAAAAAAAAGTTTAGAAATGTATTAATAATTTTTTTTAATTTTAAGAATATTACATGATTTCTTTAAATATAGTATTCCTATGTGAATTTCTCTCCCCAAATATAGTGATAGGCCCTACTTTATGCCTTTCGG
>JAQIXP010001734.1:0-17228 GCA_034700285.1 Proteroiulus fuscus | reverse complement strand
CACTTTGGGGGTCTGGGGGGCTTCCCCCCAGACCCCCCTTGCCCTATCCTGCGCACGCCTATGACAACAGAGATTGATAAAAGTCTGTTGCAAGATAATATAAACAGTTCCTATACAACATTTTGGTATTCTAAATGCCTCCTTATAGGCCTAGTATTTAATTTTACAAAAAAAAAAAACTAATTGGATGTTGGCCAGAATACATTAAACCTACAATAAAAATCTGGTTTAAATGAAATACAATAAAAAGGGAAGAATTGTGAATGACATATGTATGAATGCAACAGTTGTTTTTTTCTGAATGCATTGCCTGAATTTTAGTTATGGGGCATGATATACGAGTAGGTGTTTCGTCCTTCGAACACAGACCATAGAATTGTGCACCAACCTCAATTTACCAAAAAAAAAAAAAAAAAAGATATCAAATAAAAGGTGGGGTAAAACATCTAAAACAAAATAATGTACAGGATAAGTCATAATTGACCCACCTCAATGCATACACAATGCAACTGAACCTATGAGTCACGATGTCAAAAAGGAATGTTAAACCACTTGCCATGACTTACACGAGCATGCTTGTAATAATTATTACTCATCCATCAAGTCATCATAAATAGATTACTAATTACTTTAAATTGTATAATTTTTAATTAATGGCCTTGGAAAATATCATATTTCCATTTAAGATTTATTTTATAAACTCGTATGTAATAAAGTCAAGTTGATAAGTCGTAAATGTACACAAACTCAAAACTAGTACAGATCAATAACAACAAATTTAGACATCAAAAACGATTGAAAAATATGTCAAAAACACATGATGATTGCCATTGATATTTCATTAAATATATAGGTTTATGCTATCACAACTCAAAAATAAAAAATAAAAACCAAATCGTGTCTATGCGACAAATATGGTCAAGGTCTGATTGATAACTTCTGTATTTCCCAAAATATTTTATCAATCAAAAATATTTCAAGCTCATTGGTTTTTAAATTCCCTCATTTTAAGTTACATTACCCCCTTCTGTGTATCATCATCAAATACCACAAAAAAATATGAAGTTTGATATTTAAGCAAGTTAAGATTAAAGGAAAATCACTGAAAACTATGGTATCAATGGATTGCATGTCTGACAGCCATCAGAAACCCGTGGATATTCATGTTATTATCTTAATAGCTGGGCATTTCCAAACCAGAGTATTTTTTAACAGGAAGATTGACGGTTTGAAAGTAAATTATTTTTTTAGAGTAAAAAAAAAAACTAAATATGCATGCCGCTATAACCGAAGACTAAAAACTAGTCTGAAACTCGGGTACACCTGTGCATGCAGGTAATTTGGGACTTTTTTATTTCGAGGTCAAACGTGGCCTGAATTAAAAATGCACACAACCAGTTAGTGCACAAGACAATTCGTACTTTTACAATTTAGCATTGATGGCAGCCCGAAAAAGAGCAAATGCATGGCATTGAATTATTCACTTTTTATCGGATAAAAGCCAGTAAAAAAACTGAATATTTTACCGTTATTTATACGACTATGGTAACATAATAAACTTATTAAACCTTAGTCCAAGTGACAGGTAGGGGCGCATTCCAACATATTATTTACAGGACCTATCATTATGGAAGACAAGCTAGTCATTTCCATGCTAATCTGATCCCATAAAAATAGTTTGCAAGCATGGATATGCACACGAATTTTGTCTAATTATAGTAGTCAAAACCCAAAATGGAGGCTAATAACAATAGTAACAATTTTAATACGTTGACCCAACTTTAGTGTAGCTTTCCTCTATTAACTAATAAATCAGAGCTGTTAAGGTATTTTAGGTGTGAATGCTGCATGCAGAGACTGAACTTTATTTCTATAAAAAGCAAGCAATTTGCATACAATGTGTTAGAAAGTGTCATTACAACTATGAAAGAAGGTTTTTTGTTTGGTTATAGCGGTTCTAACGGTACATAAGGACACACTTTCTGCTTTCGTATACAATCAGCATGTGCCTGTCAATGCATATGCAATGTTATTTTTGGCAGGATAGGGTTAAACTACAGATAGCAACCTTATCATTGATGATGTTGATATGTGCATGCGACCTCACAAGTTGGCAAATAAAAATAATGGAAAGCAGTGACCCTGCTGTGAATTATATTTTAAAGATCTATAAACTTTAAAGTTATTCTGCCATTACTTGCATACATTTCTCTAAATGACAATTTGTCAGTGCATCAAATGAGACTTAAGTTACGTATGTAAAAAAAATATGGTATTACTTTGGCATGGTTTTTTTTTTACATTTAGTGTACCGGTATTAAAACAATCACAAACTTAAGAAATCAATACAATTGCTCAACAGTTGAAACAATTCAAAATCTAAGCATAAATAAAATTTAAAGAGGAAAAAAAATGTAATTTTGAAGTGCACTTCCATTGTCAATGTGATTTTTCCCCAAAAAATTATAACACACAATACTTGCAATAAGGTTATATATCATTGTTTATGACTTGCAACGAATTTTAGTTTTTAAACTAATAGAGTGCGACAAAATAATTGCTCATTAAATGTTAATTAAGTGGCATTGTTTGACTTGAATAAATTTAGTAAGGGATTTTATATTTTATATAGGCCTACTGAAGATTTTTTTATCCATTCATAACAACGAACTATTGTTATAAAATGGAATGACAGGACAGTAAATAATAGCATAGCAGCTAGCATTTAAATAAAAAACTATAGTATAGTATTATACATTTCAAACATTCTATTCAGAACATGTTGGAAAATTTTTCCCATGGATTTTTTAACTATTAGTCCTGCTGATTTACAAGTACACACTGCATGCAAAATCATGAATGACGTATAGACGTTTGCACCCTGTAGTTTGACTCATGCTGAATATAGGCCAAACACAGTAGGGTTACAAGTTATAATTTCTTTAATAAACTACTACACACAGTGTACATATTATATTTTTGTTATATTTCCAATAAATAAATTTAATTTGAAATAAAATGTGAATAAATTGCGATGACTTATGGTTGTACCTCCATCAGCTTTATTAGGCTAGCAGTTATGATTCATGCCAAGAATTTCGATCCATTTGAAACATTTCCAGAGATTAGAATAAACTAAACAAAGATGTCAGTTTCTCAGGCCATTTGCGATTCCAATTCATGTCAATGAACCGTTGTACGACCAAGAGCAAAGCACCATATTTTGCAACGAAACTCCCTTACTTTCTGTTCATGTATAAATATGCACATTTGTCCAAATTACACAAGGCAGTGATGAAAGACATCTTTCAGAAATAGATTTGTTGAAATTGGAAGCAAATAATAATAAGGAAAACTTCAGTGAAGATTCACAGCCAGACATTCTTGACTTTGTGTCTGGCTAAAATGAGCTACGATTACCCAATAAAACATTAGCAATATAAGTTCAGGGGCGTTCATTATGTAAACCGGCTAGCAATATTGTCTTTGTTTTTCTCAATTCTGATCAGAGTTTGTTGTAAAAATTGAGGTAAAACAACAAACGTTTATTTTGAATCATTTCCCAATGTGTGCCGAAGGCAAGTTTAAGTAATTAGACACGTGATGCAAATAAATAACATCGTAAAATTAAGCTTATTGTGCGATATTTAACAATAAAGGATAATTCGAAATGTAAATTTCCAACCGAAAATGTTTAGCACAGGCTGGTACTTTCTCAGTAGGATTCAATAAACAATTAGGTTGATTTATGGCGTACTTTCTAATACCAATGCCCCCTGAATTTGTGCATAAAGGGTTGAGAATATTGAAACTCATTTTACATAAGCCTACTCCATTATCTTCAAACCTCTCTCTTTTTTTGCAAACATTATAAATTGCCACCGTTTGGAACGCGTGAGGAGTTGTCCATACGAAAAGCATGAAAACTCGAAATTCCAGATCTTCAGGCAAAACAGTGTGAAAACAGTTGAATGCCCTTCCCACCTCCGCCCTGCATATTTATTTATCTGGTACCGGTACCTTTAATTTTGCAGCATAGCACCTGCTGGTCAAGCTAACTTTGGTCCAGACCGCTTTCTCTTTTTACGAAAAAAAACCATGATGTACATTTTTCAGATTTCTCTCAGGGTGGACTCCCATTGTGAAGAGTCAATGAACATAAACAATGTGTAAACAAAAAAAACGTCCAGCGCAAAATTTTCATTTTAAGATAAAAATGTAAGGAAAGAATCTTAGAGGGCATTGCTATGAGTTCAAATTTCGCTCGTACTAGGCCAGGACTTTTGTTTTCCTCACTTAAAAGTACAAACTCAAGTGTCAAAAACCTTAACCCTTAAGTGATCCTCAGACCCACCCATCAGAAATGCTTATTTTTTAAAAATAAATAAAAAAATTTTCATAACTGCATATAAAGCGTAGTCCAAGATGATTGGTTATAAATTACTCCAGGGCAAGTGCTAAGTAAAACCGAAATTATGGGAGTTGTCTGACTTTCAACTTGAAAAAAGATGTAGGTGGTAAAGGAATTCGAGATGCAATATACAGTCACTACCAGTCAACAGAAAAACTATAATAACAAGGACTTTTTCAATTTCTCAAATGGTCAAGTCAACCTACACAGCAAAGTAAAAAGTTGAATTTCTAGTTCTAAATACTGTAGAATCCCATTTCTAAAATTACAGAAAAATTAAATATTTCCTTGCATGACTCATGAGGAGTCAGTGGCTATTTCCAACAGATTATGCAGGCATATAGAGCCTAAAGCTAAGTGAATCTCAAATGAAGGGAAAATAATGAGGCTTTTGTTTAGTTGGTTAACTTTCTCATAAAATGGCAACCCACGAGTTTGTAAGCAATTTTTATGAAAATGCCATACGAGTAACAAAGAATTGCACTGAACAATAACAAGCTCCTGTCCATATAGCATCATTGTGCATACTTGTCAGCAAATAACATTGCTTCATTATGTTTAATAATTCAATTATAAGTAAATATGGGTTGAAAAATAATTATTACGATGATAAGATCATGTTTGCAATATATTTCATTGAAAATCCAGAATATTCTGGTTGTCTTCAACGACTACAAAGTTGAAAGTTCATACTTTTTGATTCCAGGCTAAATGGTTTGGAATCATGTTAACTTAGGCCGTGACGTCATGATACATTTCCATCTTCAATCACCCCACATTTTGAATCTATCGGTCAACACACATGTAATATGACGTCACCACATAAGTTAACCTGATTCTGACTATAGAAATATTCCATTTATCTGTTTACCATTTTGAAATTAATAAACACTTACTTGGTGACATTAATTTATTAAGCAACACCAACACGTTCAAGTATTTGATCCACGTATGTGAAAACAACACCGGTCCAAGTGTGGGAGAATCACAAAATCGCCAGTCTCGGGCCACTTAGTAATGAAATTAGATATAAATATTTCATGAAATTTTGCTGCACTGATTGTAAATAAATATGAAAGTTTTCAAACAAGCATTACCAAACTCGTGGGCACTTTAACCAAGTGTTTGGCGTCATGTTAGCCTGATAAAGATTATATGTCTTGTCCCACGCATACCAAACAAGTTGACTATATTGTTTATTTCTTAGTTATAAATTTTTAATGGTCACCGAAAGACAGTCGCTTTTCTATCAGATTGAAAAACAATAATTTAGGGGTTAAAAAACAGACTAATAAAATTTGGAGAGGGGAAACAACCGTTCTTTTTGGTTGAATTGCAGAATATGGTTCGTTATTATCGCTATAATGATTATTTTTTAAATAAATACAAATAGCCAAGAGGTTAAGCCTCGACATTTTTTAATGGCACTTCCTATCTTGCTAGACTTTACCATTTGCATAAACTACAAACAAGTGCAATTTTAAGTGTAAAAGCAAGGTATTATTTCCATATGTTAGGTGTGTCCCTATTGCTAGTTCTGTGAGTAGTGAGTGATCTTGCCCTGCGTAGGCTAACAGGATTGTAGGAAACCCCCTTTAGATTCATCACTGTGAAAGTAGTTTCTGTCAATGACCCGAATATACTATAGAAACTACTAGGTGTTATGGTTTCCGGTTCACTAGGTTAGTCATAGTAAGCAATTCATGAGAGCACCTTGTTCTAGAAGTGAGAGCAATAGTACAGTATGTTGAAATAAAACTAATACACATAGTCAGAAATTCCAGTTCATTCATTCACACGACATGATAACGTGTAACACACTACAGAATCCATATGAAAGGAGTCATTTAATGATTTTATTAATTATGAGTTAATATGGTTTGGCTAACTATTCAATGCTCCAAGAAAATGAAAAAGAAATCAGCATATTTTTGAAAGTTTAAAATAAAATAATGCCAGCAGTTCTGCTTTTATAAATTCACTGTAAATTCACAAATCATATAAAATTCACAAGCATAACTAAATTAACATATATATATATACAGCTTAACTTTACTTGGTTTTATTAACTTGTCTGTTATCTACCTTCTATAAAAGTAAATTTATCTAGATATGACTCACATCATTTCAATTGCAAAATTAAATATTTCATTTATGACTGTTAATTCAAAAGTCATTAGTTAAGCATGTCTTATAAAAAATGATTACTAATTTCTTCTTATTTCCTTTTTTTCTAGTCTTATTTGACTCATTTTGGTTACATTGAGCCTTCGTCCTCTCGAATGCACAGTAGTTTACTCAGTGAAGATGCTCTCACAAATGCCATCAAAGAGTTCCAAAGGTTTGCTGGACTGAACCAAACAGGTAAGCTTGTAAAATTAATTTCAGTTTGATTACAAGTTCACATATTAGCCCATATTTTCATCGATCCAACTAGCAACAGCCTTTAAGCACACAGTTAAAAAAAGTTTTAGAAAAAAATGTAAAATTTTTTAATATTACCCAAAATTATCAAATCTTGACATAATTATTAATTTTTTTTTTTGCTAACTATTTTCATGTTTAATGAAGATTTTTATTAATTACTCATTATTTTCTGTAACCTATGTTATAATAGGTTTACAGACTATTTAAATGCATAGCCTTAGTGCCACAAAAGAATTTTTTAGTTTCCTTGTTGCATTTCTCAGCGTGTTACTACTTTCCTCAAACGCCACTCGTGTGGCCTTCTTACGAATCCAGGCATTACAAAATTTTATTTTATTTTTGCACCATACATATAATCAACTCCAAATTGCAACGACCACGAAATAATGACGGTGATGTAACAAAACATCAAGCTCAAGGGCTTACAGCTTTTGAAAAAAAAATATTTTTTTAGCTTGACTTTAATATAAGAGCTATGTGTACAAAGAATGATTTCTCCGTAACAAATTATTCTGCTTTCTAAGCTAAAGATAACATTTTTATTGATTGAGACCCTCCTTAAAATCAGGTGTCATGTATGGCACACCCTTGTACTTACATGACTCACAACGTACCCTAACAGAACATCACTTACAATATGATTGAGTGCATAATAACTCAGTCGGTGTTACTTAACTAAAGCATCTATCTGCAAAAGAACATTTTCTGAATCATCATGGGTTTAATGAATGCCTTTTACGTGATCTACATCTTAATTCATGTTTAGAATTGTGATATATTCTTTAAAAATGTGGTGCAGTTAAATTTCTCATAAATAAAAAAATGAATAATAAATAATCCATTTTTATGCATTCAAGAACCTCATAAAATAGATAAGCTTCGATCCACTTTTAAAAATAACGTGATTATAAATTCTCAAAGTAAGTTAGTAACCGTCCACTTTGGATAATGAGAAGAAGCAGAAGTTTAGGATTAGATCTATAAGTTGTGATAAGCCTACAGAATCTTCGGATTTACACGCCATTCAGCAAAAGAATGAGCTGAAGATTTCCAATAGACCAATCAGAAAGAAGCCTGCAGCTTTCGTTCATGCTTGACCATCAGCTAGCCAATAATCATGCAGAAATAAGCATAAGAAGAAAGACTCCAATGACGATCATGTTAATTAACATAGGAGAAAAAAGAAAGTCTGGCATTAATGTCAAAAAATAAAACAATGGAAGTATAATTAGGGTCAAGATTAAATAAGTTTAAAAAATAGGCCTAGTGATGAGGATTTTTAGTTTTCTCAAAAAAGAAATGTCTTGACAGTAACATTCTCATCCAATTGCTTTTAAAATTTCAATTAGAATGTCTTTTTCATGATTTTCCCTAAATGGCCCCATTTTAAAACATGTAGCCCTAGTTAAAAAATAATAAAAAACAAAAATGAACACCGTTTGATTTTAATCATAGATTTATCACTGAATATTCATGTTCTATAAGCATATTAGCGTATAAATCCTCGTGCATAAAATTATATTCAAAGATTTTCATTCATATGTATAGATCACCTTGAAAAACCCCATCAGGTGCTGCAAACTAATATATTGATTCAATATACATTTGTTGATTTCCACATATCCTAATTAAACCGGTGTTCACCTTGTGATAATTTCCAGAATTTCAATTTCTACGAAATGTATATGAGAAAAAGTCGACTTTAATTATAATTTATAATATTATTGCTGATTATTTTTTATGTTAAACTTCCGTCAAATTTCCAACTATTGACTTCTGTCAATGTATTGAATGTAATGATATATTTTGACACTTCAGAGGGGTTGCAATGACCATGCATGACATTTTAAAATTTAGAAAATGTCAGGCAAAATGGCGATGTAAATTTTTAGTATTATAATATAATATTATGGGGGATGTCCCGTTCTATAAAACAGCATTCAGAAACCTGACCTTGTCAAATGCATATGCGTCACACATTAATTTTTTTCAATGGAAATTTTTTTTTTTTAATTTAGAAATGTACACGGCATAAGTTGGCCTCCATGCACACATCCCCTCTAGACCGTCGAGTTAGCTCGTCCTCCTTGACATATAATTATTTCAGTTTTAAAAAAAAATGCACATGTAGTTAGAACTCATATTTAAGCCGAATTATCAGAGGAACCAATACTATATCTCAAATTAGCAGCGCATGTAGCTAAAACAGAAAATAAAAATATTACAATATCATAGACAAGGTGACACACTTTTAGGGGAAAATGAGCCTTGAAAATCAAGCCCAAGCCTATGGCTTATTTTAAAACGTCCTAAGTTAATTTTAATACAAATTCAACTTTTTCCTTGAATTGGTGATAATTGGAATTTTTATTTATAAAAAAACCGGTACACTTTTAGTGTGTTCAACAAACCAATAAATTGGGGGAAAAAAAAACTAGTTTCTATACATCAATCCATTCGTCTTTCGTTCATGAATACACAAACTGCATCTAAAATATACCCCATTAAGGGCCAGTTGCACCAACAACAGTTAATTCTCAACCCTGGGTTATTATGATCATGTGACTGATTTGGGCCAATGAAAATTCAGGAATGTAAAGAAAACCTAAGATTAACTGTGGATTAATGTTAACTCTTGTTGGTGCAACTGGCCCTAAGTTGAAAAAATTGGGTTTCTTCCAAGCCCATGCATTTATCATTTTTTCATAAGTGGAAATGGCTACTCGAATAAACATACTCTTATAGCTTATATATCAGGGTTTCCCAGAAATAAGGTTTTTTAAATTCTCTGACTTTTCCAGGTATATTTCTACTTATATAAATATTTATATAGAACTTTAAAAAAATGTATCGAAATTTTTACATTTACAATACACACAAACAGGGAAGGCATTTGGCTAATGACCTCTTTCCCTGACTTTTTTGTAATAAAATGTGTATTTATTGACTTTTAATATTAATGTACATTTTCTCTAACTTTTCCATGTTGCCCCAACTTTCCTGAGAATTTGAGCTTTTCCAAGCTATGGGAAACCATGTTTCAAAGCTGCATAAGAATTAATTAAAAATTAGCTCTTGGGTATAAATTAAGAGTGAATTGTGTATATATTTTTACGTACAACGTCATTCATATTCCCCCACCCCTAATTAATTTCACGAAAACTGAGTATGTTCCCCAAAAAGCAGTAGTCCTACCATCAGGTGATGGTGTGTGGGCGGAATAAGTTGGTGTTGTCTAATTCGTCTCGGCAACAAACTTTTCAGTTTAATAATCAAGTTTTCAGAATTAAATCTGTAAATTTCATATTCTTTCTTTTTTAATTATAGGTAACATAGACAATGAAACGGTGGTGATGATGAATACTCCTCGTTGTGGCGTGAAGGATAAAGTGGGAAAAGGCAACAGCGCCCGCAGGAAACGATACGCCCTTCAAGGTAAACAATTCTTTCAAAATTTGTTAGTCAGATTGCGGATGCTACGACCTCACACCTCAAACATATCACTCTCAAACTATGCAAGAAGAATGAATTTTAAGAACATTTAAAAAAAAATACACTTTCTCAGACACATTATGTGAAACCAGAAATTAGTCTTGACACCCGGGACTGAAGAATTCAAAAATAGAACAATCAGAGAGAAAATCACCAAGGCAGGTTATCTGCACGACTGTCAAAATGCAATAACTGATGCACCCCACCTCAATTTTAAATTGTCACAAATGTGCACAATCCTGTGTCTTTTATGGTGAAGCGAGCTGCTGAAATTTAGTGAATCTTTCTGGTTCGACATTGACAGCCAGTCATAGTAAATAGCCAGAAAAGAGCTGATTCTAAATGGTAATATATGCAAAATGATGCTACTGTAATTCAGAATGAACATGATCTGATTTTGTTTTGTCTACAATGCAATTCCACTGTTAGTAGCAATCCACTTGTTTCTCAGTTTTTTTGGCGACATCAGCGTCATATCCGAACACACAAACTCCCACGGCATTGATGTTACTACGAATGCATTGTTTGCTAGCTTGAAAGGAAGTTCTTGCATTTCAAAGAGACATTTGATAAAAAATGGTATACTAATAGAATCAAACGTTAATAATCGGAAATAAATAGTTTACCAGTTAAATGGAATACAATTTACATCATACCAGTATATATAAAAATTAGTCAATTCCAATGTCACGCACCTATCCTAATTGCAATTTTGACCTTGATGTGCACGAATATCAGTAAGAAAAATCAAACTAAGTATAAAAAAAGAAACGAACACGGGCACCATTCCGGATCTTGTATTGTTTTTGTCATTAACTTGTTGGAAAAATCTGGCCTTAGGGTCACAGCTTCACTTTTCCTAACCCAACACAGTTTTCATACTCAAGGCAACCAATTACGCATGAAATAACTCAATACCAGTTAGTAACACTTTTTTGGAGTATTTGATAATAATGCACAAAACCTTAGCTGATGGTGTAGTTATAGGTCTTTAGGGCACAAAGCAGCTAAAATTATATGGTGTCCAAGCATAGTCTAAAAGGAAGATGCTACAATGTCAAAAAGTAAAGAACAGAATAAAGACAAAAGAGGTTAACCGCAGCTAGAGTAAATAGAAAAATATTGCATGTAAACAAATTCTGTTAAGTGCTATAATTGTAATTAACAAGTGTTACATTTCAAGCAATAATGCGACAGTGGGAATGGGAATGAGAATACCAAAAATAAAAAAGTTGAAAGAGGTTACTTTTCAAATCTCGTCTTAATTCATTTTCTGTTTCACTTTGCAAAATGACTTAAAAGTTAAAAAGTATAATTCCGAATGCATGTCATGTACACATTTCAAAAAATGAAGATTTCTAATTTGACATTTTGATGGCCAAATTACCTTAAAATTAACATAAACACTTTTAAATTAATTCTTAGTTTTAATGATGATGGCATCATGCCATAGTTATATGACGTTTTACAAATGAACTAGATTAATTGCTAGCACAATCGCTTGCGAAGTTATTATATATCTTATTACAGATAGGTGTTAGTTGAGTTTAATTTAAGCAACGTGAATGAGTTTTCGTAATTGTTTATATTCCATAAATTTAATGCCTTTCTATAACTAACTATAGTTCCAAATTAGCAATAGGTCTAATATCCAATCAGGGTCTGCAAGTGAATGTATGTAGTTGTCAAGTATAGGCATTAAAATAATCGTAATTATAGCCTCTTTTCAGCCACTTTTCAAAAGCAATGTCATTCCCCATACAAAATTTAAGATTTTAACAAAAAAAATCAAAAATGAAAATATTTTTAGTTGCATAAACAGCAAACAGAAGGAAAACGTAAAATACGACTTATAGTTACAATATACTTTGTAATGCTTTTAAGTAGGCTATGGTCAAAACAAATTAATACAATATTACAGGCCACCCTCAAGAAATATAACAAAATAAAAATAAAATAATTAAAGAATTCGTATGCACGTATTAAATTTAAAACTTCGCCATAACTTACGACGTTAGTTATACTCCTAATATATACATATATATATGTAAATGTAAATTGCACAAACAAGCAACCCTGACTTACATTGAACATAATAATAAAATAATTATATCCCATTGAAGTACACCTAACATTGCCATTAAAAAAGCATGAATACGAAATAACGTATGGCTTACATGCATTAATTATATTTTAGGAAGCCGATGGCGTACGAGGGACCTTACATACAGAATCAGCAAATATCCAACAAACCTCAAGAAAAGCGATGTTGACGAAGAAGTCCGAAAATCTTTCCAAGTATGCAGTTTTAAGCAAAGTTTGAAATAAAAGCATGCCTAAATTAAATTCCGATTAATTAACACGTTCTGGCCCATGTTTTTAGGTATGGAGTGACCAAACAGATTTAACATTCACGGCATCAACATCTGGCCGAATCCATATTGATGTTCGATTTGAGAGGGGAGAACACGGGGATGGAGACCCTTTTGATGGGCCCGGCGGTACCCTTGCCCATGCCTACTTTCCCATCTATGGGGGTGATGCTCATTTTGATGCTGATGAAAAATGGTCCATTCGATCGTATAAAGGTAGGTTGTACCATGCATGCATTCCATAGCAGTGGACAAAACGATATCCATAGGAATAGATCTGACATAACCATTTTTTTTACTGTTTTTCTGCAGGAACCAACCTCTTTCAAGTGGCAGCTCACGAATTCGGCCATTCTCTTGGTCTTTCTCATTCTGATATCAAAGTGTCCCTGATGGCACCTTTCTACAGGAGTTACGAGCCCAACTTCCAGCTTAACAAAGATGATATTCTTGCTATACAGACTTTGTATGGTACCAAAAGTACAAAAGAGCGCCCATACTCGAAACCTACAGTTGGGGGTAGCCCAGTCGCACCGCCACCAAAGGGTGGCGAACACGAGGAAGGCGAACTTTGCAGTGATTCTTCCATTGATACGATTTTCCAGGTCGATGGAAAAACATATGCTTTCAAAGGTATAATATCCCTGACATTTATTCCCTATAACATTTATGAAATATATGAAATTTCTGACTATAAAACGTTAAGATTATTTTTCAAACTTTTCCAAGCTTAGCCAAAGTATCCTAAAAGATGTAATTTATTGAACAGGTGAATATTATTGGAAGTTAACGGACATTGGTTTAGCCGATGGCTATCCCCGAGTAATTTCCAACGACTGGTCAGGCCTGCCAAGTAATATCGATGCAGCCTTTTCGTGGAGAAACGGCAAAACTTATTTTTTCAAAGTACGTACACTTGTAACATACTCATATTACTGCCTCTAGGAATACAGCATACTCATGTTAGGCGTATCTTTTTGCAGGGTGACAAGTACTACAGATTTACTGATAAGAAGATGGATGACACTTATCCACAAAGGATTGAAGATGGATTTCCAGGCATACCAAATAATTTGGATGCAGCCCTAGTCTGGAGTGGAAATGGCAAAATTTACTTCTTCAAAGGTAAACACACGACTAAGTTTGACCTATATGAAAATAGGGCTTTGAGAAAGTTTAAAAACTAAACTGTGATTGTCTGCCTGCAGATTCCTCGTATTGGCGTTTCGACCCGGAGCAGAATTTACCTGTTAGCAGCGACTACCCAAAAAGCATTTCCCACTGGGACGGAATCCCCAACAAAATCAATGCAGCTTTTCAATGGACAAACGGTTACACCTACTTCTTTAAAGGAACCTACTATTGGAGGTTCAATGACAGAACATTTGCAGTAAGTAAAACTGCCAAACTATGTCAAATGCAGTTACAGACAAATGAGGGTGCTTTCTAAACATTTGGATATTTTTTAATTACAGGTTGATACAGCTCGCCCACCTTTCCCTCGTGCATCAGGAATTTGGTGGTTTGGCTGCAAGTCCATGACTGCCGATGATGACCCTCAACCGGGATCAATTCCATCGAGCAGCACAAAGAAGTCCCATGCTGATATTATTTCTACTGACAGCCAATATGCTGGTAAGTTTTATATTGATTCTAACAACCAGACCAAACTGAAGAAACATTGCCATTGGTTTGGTGATCAAGTATGTTATAAGAAGTGCAACAATTAAATCTGCAAGATTTTGCTAAACATTTTTTTTTCTTGTTGGTGTAGCCAATGCCAAAGATGAAGTGGAATTATATCAACCAGAATCCCAATTTCTAGAATCCCAAGAAACCAGTGGTGGCCATATCACTCACTACAGTCTCAGTACTCTGGGATCAACGTTCCTCGCCATGTTGGCCAGTTTCTTCTTGCTCAGAGAATGAAAGACTCCTTAGTGTCCTTGTTGTACGAGGAAATCAAAATCTTACACGATTTGACGTAAGAACCACAGCAACCGTGGTTTAAAAGTATTGGTTGCATTTGCCATTTTACTGCAATTGTATTACAGTCAACTGCGATGACCTCTCCGCCGTATTATTGGTAATTCTATTCAGGAATTGGCTGAAAGCCATTTTATTTTGCACATTGGTTCACGTCATTGAATTCACCTACCGGTACTGATATGCTTGTGCGGAGTACATGGAGCCAACCTAAAGCTGCTGTTAGGAATGATATTGTTTACTATTATTATTATTATTTTTAATTCGCACACATGAATGAATGTTTGGGCAGAATTTTGCTTGAGAACCCATCATAAAATGATGTAATGGCCAGGGCAAACACATTCTTGACAAATATGTCAGTGTAAATGGATGAAACAAAATAATTTGCCTAAATACAGTCGTCAAAATCTTCCCTTAATTTAACTTTTGAAATGCTGGCAATCTCAAAATAACAGAACCGATACATTGGGCCAATTGCACTGTTTTGCTTAAAACAAACTTTTCAGAACCAAGGATTGTGCTGGAAAGAAGCAGTGCCTAGTTTTAGAAACATGGCCAAAACATCAAATATTTATTGTAGGGGGATGGGGTAGATAGATTATTTCAAACAAGTGTATGCAAAAGCTCAGCTATGTACATTACTTTTTGTTTAATATGCTTATCTGTAATCCTTAATTTACTCTAGCCAATTACTTAGGAATATATTGGATCAAATCTGCCAATTACTAAGGAGGCCTTGCCACAGCATGCCTTTATGCCAGCAAACTTAAGTTTTGAATACAGGCAGTCGCTTATGCCAAAATAAATTTGCATATTTGTTAGATAAATAAATTTGCTAATGGCATACCATCATA
This sequence comes from Proteroiulus fuscus, assembly GCA_034700285.1. Taxonomy (NCBI): domain Eukaryota; kingdom Metazoa; phylum Arthropoda; class Diplopoda; order Julida; family Blaniulidae; genus Proteroiulus; species Proteroiulus fuscus. The sequence continues at coordinate 1,683 of JAQIXP010001734.1, read as the reverse complement.
CTGTACATAAAATTGTGATCATCTGGAGGAATTTGACGGAATTTTGATAGATATTGGTATTGTGAATTGAGTGCACCAAAGTTAGGAATCATATACATTTGTACGTTTGATATACTGCAATTTGTGTGGTTGTCATTATACGTTACAGGGACAATAAAGATGGCTACCACATCTGTTTTTATATAAAAAGAATAAGCCTGCATTTTGTATTTTTCTTTTCTTCTCTCAAACACAAGCACTTAAGAACACTTTAGACTAAAGTGTTTGCATTTGGCCCAGAAATAAAGCCTCAATTGCAGCGAACGTCAATTTAAACCAACCATTCACAACAAAAATAACAAAAATAGAACAACCAAGTTTAGAACATTTCCTTTATTACAAAACAATCAACTGCGTATAATTAACAACAGATTTATACCTTACAAAATAATATTGATTTCTTATATAACCATTGCTATAACGTGCCTTTAAAAGTAAAAAAATGAAATTATATACAATTTCCACAGTTTACTTCCATTTTGATAGGCCTATAGTTCAAATAAAATACAATTAAAGCCAAGATCGCTGGCTGTCACATTTCCAAGAAGGGATGCCTTTCATCCGCACCACTCCTGTAACAAAAACATCGGCATCGGTGCCCGTATTCAGGGACAAAGTCAGCATCTTTTCCGATGCCAAAGGGTGCCACGACCCAAAGGTACAGGCTACATTCTCATGTATATCAAAATAATGGCAACGTTTGGTAAGTCTCATGGAGGGAATGTACTCGTAAACGTTGACATGATGGCACAGGTGTAGCATCATTATAATACCTGTAAAAACAAAACTCCCACGCTGAAATCATGTATACTTTATATACAGAAGCATGCCTGAATTGGATGAAAAATTTGAATAAGGAAGGTTACCTAATAACCCAGAGGACGGAGGATGCCTCATAATAGGAATCGTGGTATATCGTTGCATATAACTCCAGGAATCCCAGATCATTTGTGGATGCAAAATATAAAATTTAGCATTCGGATACAATTCCCGATGCTTGAAATATGGAGTGAATAAATCGAAATCTGGATGCTTATACCACTACATACACAAAATGAAACATCATTTTAAGTATTTGAAATTTAAATATCAAATCCAAGTTGAAAACCCATTGACAATCCACCATATCGTTAGAATCGGAAAAGTTTTGAAAAGGGTTATAAAATCTGATGGACAATATTCCTCTAAAAAAATAATTCATTTTGTAATAATTGCAACAATCTAGAAACTAATATCATGACTCATCAAGCACCCTGTTTGTGCATAAATCAAATAAAAATAATTGGGTTAAAGGGGAAAGTCCCACTTTGTATAACAAGTGATACTTAAATTGTACACACTTACTAGATATGAATGGCTGTGACAATAATATTTGTGCACAACAAAGTTTCCATATTGAAAAAATTACAACGTTAGCCAAATACACATTTGGCGCCCCTTTTCCATAGATTTCAGTAGACACGGACAGTTGGTGCGCCCTCTAGGGCATGCACGTCAACGTGTTTCATGAAAGCTTATGCCTTTTATCCAGTAGAGGGCGCTACATACTGTCAGTAAAATGGTGCATATTCTATTCTATCTGTGGTTAACCGTCGGTGCATTTCGCCCCGCACGGCCATCAGTCTAAGAATAGACGATGAGGAA
>JAQIXP010001733.1:0-17235 GCA_034700285.1 Proteroiulus fuscus | reverse complement strand
CTGCATCCCCCCCCTCCCCCCTCTCTTGGCAGAATCCGGCCCTACGGTACAATATTGAAATTGGATCTGGCCCGGAGTTGGAAAACGCTGCCCTATGCGAACGATTTGAATTGCAGTAGAGGTGTGGTAGACGGTGCATTTGGAAAATGCCGCCGCCATTTTTGTTGAAATGGCTTTACTTTTGTTTGACATAACACACGTTAGATGTAAGGATTTTCAAAATGTGTGACGTGATCTCACTCAGACAGCAGGTAATTACCTGCTTATAAGATCATCTGCATTGCCGAAGACTGTAGACGCATTTGGCAATGGAGATGATCTTACCTGCTACCTGAGTGAGGTCACGTCACAGTTTTTGGAATTCCTTACATCTAACGTGTGTTATGCTTCCCCCCGCCCCCACCCCTGAAATGATTTCTGGATGCGGCCTGACCCCATGGCCCGAGTGGGTGCTATACATTTCAATTGCTTCCGACGGGCCTGCCTTGTCAAGGCCCCATATTGAGGCTGAAAAAGTTGAACAGCGAATCCCGACAGCTAAAATCTCGAGAAGCCCAGAATCCCGACAGCCTAAAGTACCGAAAAGCCCAGAATCCCGACAACTTCAAATCCCGAAAAGGCCAGAATTTTGACAGCTGGGAAATTAGTGAAGCCACGCCGCCTTTTCGCAAATAATTCAATAGAAATATTTCCTATTTACCTTTATTTTTAAAAAATTGAACATGTTAATGAAAAACAGTTCACAAATCTTAATTTTATTTTTGTGGAAAGAGCCATCTTTTGGTGAGATGACAAACAAAGAGTGGGTGTGTAGTTCAATTCATCACCAGTAAAGTTATGTTTGCACCATTCTTTTGTTTGGTTTCATTTACCATTACGAATAAAATCTGAATGGGCAAACTGATCATTACCATCTTTGCATTCTCATTAATAATTATTGTCACCCTAATTAGAAAGTCTTTGCCTAATTGCAAGATAATTGCTTAAAACTTGCAACCTGTAGTGTAGCTAAAACATAAATGTGCACACTGGCCACTGGACCAGTGGAAACCATTGAAAATAGCTCAATTTTTTCATTTTCAATGATGTGGAGTTAAAAACGGAATTCTGATATGCCTATCTGAAATTTGAATTTTTGGGGAAAACTTCTAACTAATATATGTTGTCATTCAATTAATAATTCATCAAAAACGAGAAGTGTTTTTACTAATCAGCACCCAACCTATCATCATCAAATTTTGCTTCAGCATACAAATTCACCTAACTGTATTGCCCGAAATCAATTTAATAATATAAGTGATGCACGTACGTAAGTATCTTTATTAACTTTATTTTGTCACGCAGATTTGGGAGTAATTCCCATAATGACAAAAGCCAAAGCAAAGAAGCATGGAGGTGTGGGAGAAGAAGTAAAAATTACGGCAACATTGACATTGCAGAAGTTTCGTATTACATCAGACCAGAAAGGTATCAAGCATTTGTAGACTTTACCCTTTGAGCGTAATTTAATGTACATTATTCTGTTGAACAGAGTTGGAATTTCCTTCATCGTTAACATCAATAGAACGAGCTTTTATCCATTCTTTGGCTCGAAATCTAGGATTAAAATCAAAGAGTAGAGGGTTGAGTATTGACATTTATTTTAATTTTGACCGCATATGGGAAAACCCCAACTGACTTAGTTATTGTAATGCAGGAAAGCAGCAAATCGCTTCCTCACAGTTTATAAAAAAGATGGTTCCACCATAGTACAAGCTGATGCTGTATTTCAACTAGTTAGAGCTTCACGACAGCACATTATAACACTTTTGCAAAGATTCCCAGTCACCAATAAAGAAAGGCAGGACCTTGTACCGTTGTCCGAAAGAGATCGACTTTTATTAGATGAAGGTATGCCAGTTGCATTTTCTTTTTTATTTTGTTAATGGATTTTATCAGAAATCTAAAAATTTGGTTTGCTGTAGCTCGTGATGTAAATAGATCAACGGGACGCTTGAATAATGGGATACCTCAGATCCCACCTCCACGGGCTAACTCCGAATTCTCGGTCTTCAGGGAGTCTTTGCCCATCTGGCACTTGCGAGACGAAATCGTTTCGGCCATTGATCAACATCAAGTTGTATTAGTTGCTGGTGAAACCGGTTCTGGAAAAACAACACAGGTAATATTGGATGTCAAGTGCAGGTTATCATGAATTATTGAATTAGTGTTAACTCATGTTTGGCTACAAGTATTTAATGGCAATTATGCCCTTCTTAAGGGAAGGGGGATTAGAGGAGGTGGGTGTATGTTTGTAACTGACTTGTAATGGGTAGACCTACTGTCCCACATGGAAAACCGAACTAAAAGTCCTCTTTGATGTTAATTTTTTTGTTTGTATGGCTCATAAAGTGTTAATGGGATTTTATAAAATTTATTTTAGGTTCCTCAATTCATTTTGGACAACTATAGCATGAAACACAAGCCCTGTCGAATAATATGTGCTCAGACCAGACGTATAGCAGCATTGCATGTTGCTGAAAGAGTTGCTGTTGAAAGGGATGAGAAAATTGGACAGACTGTTGGCTACCAGATTCGCTTGGAAAGTCGGTAAGAAATTGTGTAATTGGAAAATCTATCGAAGGGCATGCTTCCAAAAGAAATGTAAAATATTAATATGCATGTATGCTTTACAGTGTATCGCCAAAAACATTGTTGACATTTTGTACCAGCGGCGTATTGCTCCGTACTCTTATGGGCAGTGATGCATCACTGGCTACCGTAACTCATATTATAATGGTATTTTATTTTTATTTTTAAATGTATGCAAGCTAATTAAAATCTTTTTAAAATGGCCACATAATTTTCTATGATTCACATATTTTCACAGGATGAAATTCACGAAAGGGACCGGTTCAGCGATTTTTTGTTAATCATTCTGCGTGATGCGCTTGCCAAATTTCGTAACTTGAAATTGATATTGATGAGTGCTGCTCTTGATTTGCAGCTATTTTTGAAGTATTTCAATGGATGCCCAGTTATTAATGGTACTTCTTATCTCATATTCCTTATTATTTTTAACATTTCTTTTTTAAATAAATTTGCTTTTTTCTTAGTTCCTGGCAGATGTTTTGAAGTTCAGGAATTATTTTTGGAAGATGTTTTGAAATGGTAAATATTTTAGCCAGTGGTGCATAGAGAGGTAGGCAAGTTGCCCTGGAGCCCCAAGGCACAGGGTAAGTCAATGTGCTCACTGGGGGGCACTTAAAGTGTGTGAAGGCTGTCATCTACCCAAATGTGCCCTGGGTCTCACAGCATCTCTATGTAAACGTGATTGAAGCCTCCGTCGTTTAAATGTGATAAAATCCGCACCACTTTTTTTGATGGTAAAAATATTTAATCCCATTAAGCACTGGCTATATGAGCAAGGAAATGCTTAGTTATCAAAATGGTCTTGAGAAAAAGCAGCAACAAAAGAAGAAATTAACTGATTGGTGCACGAAGGTTTTAGAGAATCCTGCAAATGATGCTGCGAGCGAAGATACCATCCCAAATGTGGATATAGTGCAAGCAGATGTTAGTCTACAAGTTCCAATTATTTGTATAAGCTATTTCCTGGGATTTTCTTTGTTCATGGTAATATTTTGTGCAGCTTTCAGAAGCTGGATTAAGTTTATTAAATGCAGAGATGGAAAAATATATCTGTGAGGCTTGGCTAAACGGTGGATCGACTGAACTAATACAGATGCTGCATCTGATCGTCAGTGAAAATGTTTCTGGTAAAACAACTTAGTTTCATCTGTTTTTGCTATCGAATAAAGAATATTCAAAATTTTTATTATTAAAATTTCTAGTTGATTATCAGCATAGTGAAACTGGAGTTACCCCACTAATGGTAGCTGCTGGGAGAGGATGCACCGCAACAGTCGAACAATTGCTGAATTTAGGTGCTAATGTCGAAATTCGAGCTTCTAACGACTGGACTGCTCTAGATTGGGCTCGCAATTTTAACCGCAGTGATATTGTGGAAATCATTGAAGCACATATGTGAGCGTTAATTTTTTTTTTTTTATTTGACTGATCCAAAGTGTACATTAACAGACATTAAGTATTTGAAAGATTTCTGGGTACTATAGTTATATTATTTCATTTTTTGGAGGCATACGAAGGGTTGCCATTGACCTTCAAAATCAGGCAAAATGGAAAAAGTCAGGCTACTTGGTTACCAGTAATAGTTTAAGGAATGCGGGCAAATTATTGGTGAAACCACAATGACACATTTTACTTATTTAATGCACATAGGAAAAATTACGTTGTCCGGCTTTGTTTTCTTTTGCATGTTGTAAGAACGTTTGTTTAAGAAATTAAAATGTAATGCTTAATTATATAACAAATAATTTCAATTTTGAATAAACCGCCACATTTTCCAAGCTTTGGGACTGATAAGTTTCACTTAATTCATGTTTCCACTAATTGAAAATAACGTGTTAGTATAATTTAGAAGTATTACCTTGGCTTTCAACAATTTTCTAACCAAATAATGGAAGAGAGAACAAGACCAAGTCTGGATTCGAACCAAGAACCTCTGGCTTGTCCTTGGTTCGAACCCCGATTTGGTTTTCTATTCCATTTTTTGTTTGGAAAATTGTTGAAAACCAAAGTAACGCTTCTAACTCGTTATTTCAATTAGTTGAAATGTTAATTAGTTAAAACTTGGTGGCTCCATAGTTTGGAAAATTGGGCGGTTTATTTGAAATTGAAATTATATCGACTGTCACCGAGAAATTTTCATTATATATAGAGTTCTTGCTTTATTGAAAAACTATCAGGCAAAGTCAGGCAAAAATGCTTATAAATAAAAGTCAGTTATTTTAATTTTAATTAATTTAAATAATATTTTACATTTGTAATTCATAGAGTTGAAAATTGGAAACTTTTTTACAGTGCTGCCTGTGAGAGTAGTTACAGCGACATGTCTGACTTGCTTAATAAAATGGAAGGATTGGAAATCGGTAGCGAGGAAAAAATGTTGCTCGACATCTATCATCACACGTTTGACGATGAAAAAGTGGACATTGCTCTTGTTTTAACCCTCTTGCATAAAATTCTTACTTGCCAAGAAGAAGGTGAACATTAATTATTTTCTTTGCCACATGCCAACAATTGTGTTTCCTGGGTAAATATTTCTTAAACTTCATAATTTTAGGAGCCATTTTGGTGTTCTTGCCGGGCTATGATGAAATTGTTACTGTACGAGACAGAATAATGTTTGAAGATAAAAGATTTGCAGATTCAAGCAAGTAGGTTACTGCACAGATTTTTTGTTTGTTAAAATAAAGAAGTACTGCAGTGAATACAAAATAAGAGTTCTTCGCATATTTGTAGCTGAAATATTTTTCTATTACTGTCCTCTCAGGTACATATTGTTTGTGCTACATTCAAGCATGCATTCATTTGATCAAAAAAGAGTTTTTCGCCCTGCACCTAGTGGCGTTCGAAAAATCGTAAGTACTTTTATAATAACTGTAAATGTGCCTATTTGATGCATCTGTCCACCTTGTTAATTTTGAAAATTCAGGATATTGACGAGGTGAAGTCACGTAAACGGGTTTTTTATAAAGTGCTTTCATTCTGTTCAGATTTTATCAACCAATATTTCCGAAACGAGCGTCACTTTTAACGACGTGGTTTTTGTAATCGATTCTGGGAAAGTTAAGGAGGTACGTATATGTGCTTTTTCATATTTGTAGTGAAGATAAGAATGCTTCAAATATCTTTTCTATTGTGTGCAGAAATCCTTCGATGCACTGGCCAGCGTGTCTTCCTTGAAGCCTGTTTGGATTTCAAAATCCAGTTCTCTTCAAAGGAAAGGTCGGGCCGGAAGGTGCAGGCCGGGCGTTTGCTATCACCTGTTTAGCCGCATCCGATTTAAAAGCATGCAAGAATTTCAACAGCCAGAAATTCTTCGAGTACCTCTCCAGGATCTCTGCCTCCACACCAAATTGCTCGCACCACCGAACACTCCTATAGCTGATTTCTTAGCAAGAGCTCCGGATCCTCCTGCATTCATGGTCACTAGAAATGCAGTTCAACTTTTGAAGGTCAGTTTCACTGTTTTCCACAAACCTACACGTAGTTAATTTGAAATTTAAAATGTGTTTCATTCGTTATTATAAACTTCAAGACGATAGATGCTTTGGATCCATGGGAAGGACTTACCGAACTTGGCCAGCATCTCCTCGATTTGCCAGTGGATCCTCGCTTGGGCAAGATGGTTCTATACGCTGTCATTCTGAAGTGTTTGGATCCAATTCTAACCATTGCCTGTGCGCTAGCTTACAAAGATCCATGTAAGCACCCGTCAGATTGAAATGTGTGATTTATTGTTCTCTTATCCCACCGAACTTCGTTGTTAATCGAAAACGTTTATATATTGTCAGTTGTGATTCCATTCCAAGCGAGTGATAAAAAAGCTGCGACCTCCAATAAAAAGAAATTGGCTTCTGGATCATTTAGCGATCACATGACTTTATTACGAGCTTTTCAGGTGTGTAACGTTAGTATCATAATCTAAATCTGCATTATTCTTGAGATTATCGTAGATTGATTGTTTTCGCTCTCAAGGCATGGCAAAAGGCCTGCAGTGATGGTTGGGAGAAAGCCTTCTGTGAGAAAAACTTTCTCTCCTCGTCCACCATGGAGATGATCGTTGGTATGAGGTTGGTCAAATTTCTAATTCACTGCTCCAGTAATATATTCCTTGATAATTATAAACTCATTTGACCTACAACACATTCAATTAATATCTTGCCCAAATGAGTATAATGGCTCGATCTTTTCAGAACTCAGCTCTTAGGACAACTCCGTGCCTCTGGATTCGTACGGGCACGAGGCGGTGGCGACATTCGAGACCTCAACTCGAATTCTGAGAATTGGTCAGTCGTGAAAGCAGCTCTCGTCGCCGGAACGTATCCCAATTTAATTCGAGTTGACAGGGATAGAATGAAACTTATTACTCAGTGAGCAAAGTTACACTATATTTTGACACTGATCACAAACAAAATTTAACTCCTATTCATTATTTGCTTACAGGAAAGAGAGTAAAGTGCGGTTCCATCCCTCGTCCGTGCTGGCAGAGAAGCCCTATTCTGCTGGCATGACAATTGCTCAAGCGCATGGACAGGTTGTCGAAAACCTCCAATCGGATTGGCTGCTTTACGAGGAAATGACTCGCTCCGAGCATTTGGCATATGCAAGGTGTTGCACTTTGGTCACGCCCATCACTGTTGCCCTTTTTGCTGGTCCTTCTCGACTTCCTCTTGATGCAATTTCTGAACCTGATGGAGGTAAATGTCTTGAATTTCTTTCTACTGTTTGGTTTTGACTTGCTTTTAATCTCGAGCTAACTTTTGGAATGTATTCGAAGAGTAAAATATAGGAAAATTGAAACTGGAGTGGATCTTTCAGTAGTTTAACTCAAAAGTAAATTGCAGGTGTTTGTGAGCAAGGGTGCTAATGGGAAAAAAATGTAAAATTTTAGTATTTCTGAAAAATAATGCAAAAAAAAAGTAAATTTTAAGCTGCTAGACATGTTTTCTCATAGTGCCTAACTGCGAAGTAGCTAATGCCAATGACAATTTCATAGTTTTGCACACACCCTTGGGATATATTTCTTTAAATTTTAAAATTTTTAAGGCAATCAAGGTGATGATGGCCAGGGCAGCAACAGCGATAGCGAATTTGAAGAAAGGGGAGAGGGACAGAAGGCAATGTTGAAATTGGATGACTGGGTATCTTTCAGAGTAGATTCTGAGGTAAATAACAGTGTGTTTAAGGCTTCATATTGCTTCCAAAGCATTGTTAGCACTTTTATTTCTGAAATTCTTCTTGGTTTTACTACGAACAGGCAGCTCATTTGACTTTGCAACTTCGACAAAAGTGGCATTCATTATTCTTGAGGCGGATTCGTGCTCCGGCTAAACCATGGTCTCAAGTGGACGAAGCCGTCGTACGAACCATCATCAATGTTATTTCTAGCGAAGAGCAGGTGTTAGGTCTGCAACAGCCTCCTGGAATAGGACAGCGCCCTAGACCAATGTGTGCGTATATATTTAATGTATGATTTACGAATGGTCTACGCTGGAATATAATTTATTCTATGAATTTCTCTAGCAACGGATTATCTCTCGGGTACCCCTACTGTGGGGCTTAGGCGTAATTCTGCAGATACCGAGAATTCTGACGATTCTTCATCCTTGGGAATGGAAAATGCCCATTTTGCCCCGAGGCCTCAACGCAAAATTACGGTGGCATCACCTCAAAAAAAAGAAAGCGGTCGGTATATTAATTGATTCAGTTACCTTAAATTTTAAAATCGCATATTTCTACTTGATTAATCAGTTCCGTTTTACTTTTTACTTTTTGTTAAATTTTAGGCCCGTTGAAAAGCTCAGACGAGCGATCGGATTCCAGTTCGGTGCGATCTACGAGCAGCGCCTGCGGCAGCTCACCAATAAGTCCTTGTCATAGCCCGACATCAGGTTCCTCTTCTGAGAAGGAAACTTCTGCTATTACGAATGGCCCTAGTGGCTCATCTGGGCAACGCACCAAGTATTTTGTCATTAAAGGAAGCTGTCCTAAAGTTATCGATGCTTCTTTGAGCAAAGGTGCTTGGGTTTTTTCAACATCAACCGAACGCAAGTTGCAAAAGTACCTGCAGGCACGTGGTCTTAAGTTCTTAGTGACTAAGTTTATCCCAAATATGTTTAGTTAATTTCTGTGGCTTCAATTCTAGGAAGGCAAAAGTGTCCAGCTCATTTTCTCCGTGCAAGGAAGCGGTCATTTCCAAGGCTATGCTTTGCTTACTTCAGAAGTGTTCCATGAAAAAATACCAGAATTTTCCATGCCAAATTCTGGCCACACGTACAAAATTGAATGGATTAAAAGGTACTTTACTGCTAACAAAATTTCTATTCTTTAATATTTCCCGTGGAATAGCGATTTTTGTTTGATTACTATTATATTCATTATTATACATGGATGCTTTTATTAATTATTTGTCAGGGCCAACATTCCATTTCAAAGCACTAGACATTTGCAAAATCCATGGAATGAGAATCGAAAGGTGCAGATCAGTCGGGATGGTCAGGTAAGAGAAAAGTTTACTGGTATTATTAATAACTAACATGTAGAAGTTTACATATTTATCTGATGCTTATTAACCTTTAAATAACCAAAGCTGGGGAACAAAGTATAGGCAAGCTTGTACTTTAAGAAAAATACCTGTAGAAATCATTGACACATTATAAAAATAATCATAAAGTGGTATATGGGGAATGAGTAAGGATATTGCGACACCACAGCAAACTTAAATATTTGACCTTAAAATACTGGCAATCAGTAATTTTTAATTTTGTATGAAAGTTTACAATAATAAGTCTGTACATGCCTCAATCGACTTGCTAAAAGTCTTTGTTTAAACAATGTAAGTTTCATTGGCAGAGGTAGTCTAATTAATATAAGACAGCATCCATAAAGTTGTCGGTTTAATACTAAGGGTACTCCAGTAGTGAGTCAAAAAAGGATTAGATGATTTTGGAGTGAATTTTTTTGAATCGTAAGCAAATTTTGGTAATGCATAGTGAAGCTTATTAGTGTTTTCGGATTCTCGATCCCACATCTTTATGAGAGGTTCTTATCCCTTGATTTAATACTGAGATAGTCACTCCCATTTGACTGATGACTTAAAATTTCCTGCATTTTGACTGTAAATTTCGAACACTTTGCTTGAAGAATGGCAGGCTCCATTCACTTTTCACATAGTCTATCTGCAATGTTATTGATATGCAAAGAAAGTTATCAGAGCAGTTAAAGGGAAAGTTCCACTTTGTAACAAGTAATTTTTAAATGGTACCTAACTAAATATGAATAGTTGTGGCAATAATAATTGCAGCAAAGCTTCCATATTGAAGAATTAAGACGTTTGAAAAATACAGATTAGACGCCATTTTTCCGTAGCTTTCAGCAAGCAGTGCCATTTGATGGCGCCCTCTAGGAAGTCCATGGCTATGTGTTCCATAAAAGCTGATGCCTTTTATCCAGTAGAGGGCGCTGCACACAGTCAGTAAAATGGTGCATATTTGGGCTTTTTATTTTCCTCCAAATCCACGTATTCAGGACATTTTATCAAATAATCGGTAGGCTCAAATCCAATTGCAATTTCTATGTCTATCCTAATTTTTCATGCTCCTTTTCCTAAAATCAACTTGTTTAAAAGTGGGACTGTCCCTTTAAATTAAGAAATTACTGCATAGACTATAATGATGCACATTTCTCAATTATAGGAGTTAGAGCCATCTGTTGGGGAAGCTCTCTGTAAACTTTGGGACAAGGTTCCAAATTTTGTTTGCAAACCTCCCTATTATGTCCAACCGAGGGTCAGCGATGATGCTGTGGGGATGGATATTTCCAAAGGGAATGGCTCAGAAATGACGAGCTATCGTCAGCACCAACATCAGTTCACAGGACGACCCATTCGGGGCTTTCAGCACAATTCTAATGCTGGTACAGGTAATACCTCACAATCTCTCCCAGGTGCACATTACCACGGTGTGGGTAGACATAATGGCAATGTGACCTCTGGTTCATCTCCATGGGCCCATAAAATGCCTAACCACAATCCACACAAATAATGAGCTTGGATTTTTCAGCAAAAGTTTTATTTATGTTGTGACAGTAAGGTATAGTAATACATCGTTTGTTGCACATATTAGTTTTATTATTGACAGTGTCTTACCTAGTGGTCATGGGTTCAGTTTTTTAAGGGAACCCTTTGTTTCATTAATTTATTGATTGCTTCTTCTTTTAAGTTGTAAATGAATTTTTTATGTCTACGTAATTGTAACTTGCAAATATTTATGACGAGCTCATTGCTTAAGTCATCTTTAAATATTTCATAATTTATTAATTTTGAATTGCTGGCAAGCATTACCTGACTAGTTTTTAGGCGACAAGGTAATGACACGAGTAGGCCCTAACTCCAAATTTTGGAGGTTCTTATTGAAGTAATCATTAATTTATTTCTTCTAATTTGACAAATTAACATGCACCAATGTTCAGGTCTTTTGATTTATATCATTTTCATTTTATTAACGAAGGGTATTATTATTAAAGAAAAATCATTTTGACTAAGAATAGCCTACTATCCATCTCAAATTTTAAGTGTGTTGCAATCATAATTTTGTATTCGAGCTTGTCTTTTGATCAATTCTCGACTGTTTGTGATAAGAGCTACTTTCATTTTCCATTATTAAAGCTCGAATAAACCGTTTTCGAGCTATAAGCTAGCTGTTTCTAGTGTGCTATCATAAATGGTTAAAGGTGCATTTCTTTTCCTATTTATGTTAATTGTTTAAAATACAGAGTTTCGGTTTAATGTAAAATAAAGAATCTATTCTGAATTCAGCTTTGGGTGTTAACATGATTGAAAGACCAGTGTACATTAACAACAACATTTATTCAGTAAGATGCAATTGAACAAATTATATGAAACAAATATATATATACAGATAAATATGTACCAACAAATGAAAAACAGATGCCTAGGAAAGTAAATATAAGTTCTTAAAATTTATAGTGAATTATACACCAAATTTATAATACTTGAATGCACTTAACGCATTCTCGAAGAATACTTTCTCAATCCAACTGTTGCTTTGGTAACTTCTTCGAAAAAGCTAAAATAAAAGTAGTTACATTAGACATGCTTATTAGCCCTGAATTAGTCTACACAGAAAATGATTTTCCAAATTAAAATTCACCTTTTTGTATTGTGCACTGTAGTGCCACCCAGGATAATATTAACTCCTGTCATGGTCCGATTGAGTTGATACACAACCAAAGCTTCTTCGTAGGTCGTTCCACCGATCATAAAGACGATTATATCTTGAAGTCTGGGGATGGTTAAGAGTGAAAAGTTACTGCCACATAACAGAAACATTGCTCAAAATAAAGTTTCTAATTTTAAAAATAAGTTTACCTATCCCTAACTGATGACTGTCCAACGTAGGGATAATGTACTTCCTTAAGTTTTCCCTTTATAAGCTCCTCTAAGATGTCCTTTAATGCTGGCACATGCTGAGTGTAGATATTTTCAACTCCCTAGTACATTGATATTTGATAATAGGATGTCATAGCAACTCAAATGAAATGTATTTAAAAAAACCAACAAAAAATATAAATTGACCTTCAGCCCTTTGAGGATTTTTCTTGTGAATGCCACAGGAATTTGACTACCGAATAAATCACTTGAATTTCCCCGATTAATCGCGAATTTCTGTATAGCCTGCACGAGCTTTAAATAAAAATCAGAAATCGGATTAATTTGTAAACTACACTTCTTTAATCCCCAGAAATTTGGTTTTCATTGTTGATAACCATGTAAGGTTGACAAATCATGTTTTCTTAATTTTACTAACATTTGTATATTTTTCACTTGTTCCATTCTTTTTTAAAGCATCTTCAAGGCTTGCCAGACTGTTATTGCTCTGCCTGGAGTAGTGGAGCGCATACAACATGACAAGACGTGTTGCATCCATATCCCGAACCTTATCGCTAGCAATTAATTTTCGAATTTTCTATGAACAGAATGAAAATTGAAACCTAGATTCAAACTGAAGGCAAGGAGATTTAATAACAACCGTTCGTCCTTGGCTACCTGAACAGAGAGAGAATGGTCAGCTTGGCAAACGAGCTCTTGCTCGCCCTCGGACAACTCTAGCAAATTGTAGTTGGCGACGAGTCTGGAGAGCTCTCCCATCACGGTGACGTGTTTGGCCAATGTGCCAAACAGTTTCTTAAATTGAGGGTAAGTTTCCACAAATTCCTAGGTTTTGGAATTGTATTGGCGTTAATTAATTAATATGCTTTTGTATACAGGGTGTTTCATAAGTCACTTTTCAAATGGGAAGTTGTAGTGCTGTAACGAGGGCTACAACATTACAGCAAATTTGGATATTGTGGTGGAATTTTTTGGAATACTACCCTTTCATAAAAACGGGGTTCCACCTATGATAAATAGCCCTAGCGCTCAACTAATATATCAGTTCATATGGTGCCATCTATGACGGACAACTTTCAACCAACATTAAATGTCCCATACTATAATGGATAAAATTTTTTTGTCAAATAATGTATTTTATTTGAACTCGTGGAGGAAATAAGAATATTGAGTTACACGTCACATTTTGGCATTTCCGTGTTGATGCTAGTCACTATCTTGTGAAAGACAACAGCCTGGCTATCGACAAACGATAGTATTGTCTGCAGTCCCTCAATATAGTTTCCAGACCATGGGTGCCAGGAAGGTAGGGACGGGGGAGGGTTTCCTCCTCCTGGAGTAGTCGGTGGGGTCCCCCCCCCCCCCCCCCCCCAGAGGATGCACATTGTATCTTTCTTGAAACAGCGCCCTCTAGGGTATTTTATTCTCGTGTTGAGAGTTGAATTTAGACGAGAATTTGAAAGGGAATTTCGGATGAATTTTTAAAATACAGCCTTAAAATAATTATGGACAACCCCTCGTACTTTTAAGATACATCAAGTATTAGAAACTATTTGCTGTTGTTCGAGACCTGTTTAAGCCTCATAAAGATTAGTAAGGCTTATATGTAGCAGTAGTTTTCAGTACACCCATTTGTGAAGTGACTCATGAAACACCCGGCAAATTATAGCAGCTATTTGAATGCATACTTTCATATCTGCAATAGATTCAACTTTTTTCTGGCTTTTAGCTTTCTTCTGATAGTCTTCCATCATTTCTTTGATGATGCTAGCAACTTCACCGAAATTCATGTATAAATTCTAAGCGGATAAACTGTAACTTTATCTTTATACCCTAGAAATTTTTTTAGTAAAAAATAGCTTGACATTCACTCTCACCCTAGCATAGAACTCATCGTGTTCAGGGGATAACACGATTTCCTGTAATTCTTTGGTTATTCCTGGCACTTTTTCCAAGTTCACCCGGTTATTTTTAA
Organism: Proteroiulus fuscus; assembly: GCA_034700285.1. Classification (NCBI taxonomy): domain Eukaryota; kingdom Metazoa; phylum Arthropoda; class Diplopoda; order Julida; family Blaniulidae; genus Proteroiulus; species Proteroiulus fuscus. The sequence continues at coordinate 3,223 of JAQIXP010001733.1, read as the reverse complement.
TGGTTAGTAACTCATGAACCATTGCCTGGTATGTCCACTTCAGAATACAAATTCATAGAAATAAAATTCACTTAAGTTCTCTACACATACCATTCTCAACTCCATATAGATTCTACCTGGTTCAATAGTGGTGTAACACTATCGGATCTCCTATCGAGTATCAAGAGCAAAGGTGGTACCTCCGTTCGCCGAAATTCAAAAAGTGCCTCCTCTTTTGAAATGACTTTCTGAAGAACCAACACAAAATTGGTGGGTTATTAGCTCTACATTCCCCATTTAAACACAACATTGAGGGCCGCACGCATGAAACCTGCACATTCTAATATACCGTTATATCTTCTGCTAGTCTTTTCGCCATCTCCGATGCAGCGTCGTAGCGAATCATTGGGCATTTCCTAAGGGAAAGCAGCAACGCAGCCAGCCCCTGAATGGTGCGTGGTAAATGAACCGGGTCCCATTTCAATTCTTGATAACATCCCACAATATTGAAAGAAAATAGATGGGGACTAACAGCGATGAAATCGCCATAAAATTCCTTGGAAAAATAGTGGTTTTATTATTGTGTTACTCATAAAATGGAATTTAGCAATGAATCTTTGATCTACCTGCACTTCCCTAACCACTTCTTGTTCATCAGCCTCTGCAAGGATTTTGACATTGGTCTTACTAATAACATTGCTGAAATCTAGATGGAAATATTTTACAGTAGGACGTCTCAGTTCTAGCTATTGTAAGGTGGTGCCCCAAACTCACCCTGTACGGGAATTTCATAAGGCACATCTTACACTATATTGAAACCTAGCAAAAGAATGGCATAGATATCCCACTACTGGCCATCATGCACAAGTAGTGGGATATTTACATTGTTTTTTTGCTCAGTTTCAATATAGACAAATGGCTATTCTTCTAGATTTCCAGTCTGACTTACAAATATAATATTGGCCATATTTTGGATTTTTTAACTCCAACGATAATAAATCCACATTTTCTTTCGTAGGCCTAATGAAGACAATACACTTTAAATGCCGCATCGGCTCCTTTGAAGTCTTGGCATCAATCCTTTCAAATAGGTAAATCTCTTTCGATGACATCTCAGACTGGGCAAATGCCATGCTCACTATACTTGTCTGAAAATATTTACACCATATGTCATACTTTTGCTTATAGGCGGTAGGTGCTATGGACTTGGGGCAGGGGCGGATACAGGATTTTGCTAAGGGGGGGGGGGGACAATTGCCCCCATTGCCCCCCCCCCTGTATCCGCCCTTGACTTGGGGTGTCAGCCTCCGGGAGCTCAAGGGTTGGTGTCAAATTGTATTTAACGTTAGATAGGTACGTCAGTGATCAAAACCGTAAAGCAACCATTGCACTGTGGCAACAGCTAACAAGAATGCATTTTTTTTACTGGGGATCCCAGAATGGATTACGCATATTGCAACCTTGTTCAAATGGAGAGGGTGGTAACGTGTATTTACCGCTGCCAACCTATAGGGGCAGTTGCGATATAGCAGGAGCACGGTGTAGAGCAGGAGGAATGATTATATGGTTTGGCGCGAGGACACCGCCCGCCTACTCCCCTTGGGTCGCAGGAACAACTCCAGGTTCGGGCCCCTGTAGGTTGGCAGCGGTAAATACACTGGCCACCCTCTCCCGTTCAAATAGCTAGGCGCGCTAGTTGCGTGAAATAAATACTTGATTTTAATTATAAAAGCTGGGTGCAAGCACCCACCTTGCCCCCCTCTGTGGACGCCCATGGGTGTACATATCATGCTTATGTAAATATTATCTGAAAGTAATACGATACCGTCTCCTTATCCATTACTAAAGCTTTCATGCCTGGTCCACTGTCATTCGTCATTTTGCTAACATAATTTTTAATTGCTAATATCACATTCATTTTTACTAATTTTTGACAAGATCATACACACATCCAAACCAAAACCTATTAAAGACCAAAGCCAACAATCTACATCTGCCCATAGAGGCATCTGCCTTGGACTTGCAAGAAAAAAAAAACAATATACAAAACTACACACTCCCCTCTAGTGGTCAATGAAAGAACTATAGTATTGCTACTTTTTTGGCTGTCGTTTTGGCGCGCTTCACATTCACATCAATTTTCTTTATGCATACCGTAAGTTTATAGTAATTTTAGAACTACTCACGGTAATAAATGTTTAAGAGTACATTTAAAGAAAGTGAGATAATGAAAAATGAGTAGACCAAGTCAACAAAAGACAAAGAATGGCTTTGTAGAGGGTGCAATTGTTAATATCAAGTTGCTAGACTTCATGTAAGTAGGCATAATGTTATGTTGATATTCTATTCACGAAATGTTTGTTCCAAAGTGGAACTCAGTGCATGTACATAATTCCAGCAAGCTAATAATAACTTGCACGTGCATATTTAGTTTTCAACCCCCATACTTTTCTAAGTTTGCTTGAGGACTAAGCTGTTACCAGCACAAAAAATTAAACAAAAACTTGTAATGCAGATAGATCCTAGTACAAAATAATTTATTCTGGTAAATCAAGCAGTTGCTTAGATGGTGTCATTTAGAAGAGGGGTACCAGTGAGTGTTCCCAATAAGGATCGTTAGAAAAAGCCGAACACCTACAACCTAACTAGAGGGGGAGGGGGGGGGGGGAAGTTCGCCGCCGGACCCCCTTTAGCCCCTGGATCACGACCCCGGTTAGGTTGGGTTGGGCAAGAGGGTACCCCTCGTCTATGATAGTGCCAATTAATTAACAAAACAGGCAACAAACAGGGCAGAAAGCGTTTTTCTTAGTTAGAGCAGGAAACACAAGTGCATCAACTGGACGTCCAACAGAAACCACTGACCCTATAGAAACATTAGGGTTTTTCCAAATTCCACTCCTAAAGGGATCTACAGGAATAAAAAGGGATTACGCATTTAATCAATGCCCAGTGAAAACCGTTGACCCTAACATCATGACATTTGGAGAGTATATTCCTTAACAACCTAGGAAATTACGGGGGTGGGGGGGGGGGTGGTTCGACCCCCCCTTCCAGATAGATTCCTGATCCTACTAGATATAACTGGTCGTTGCAACGCCAAGTCCCTAATGGTAAATGGAATTTTTGGCGGTGGCGCCACTAGTTTGTCCTTAAAGGGACAGTCTCAATTTGAAACAAGTTGGTTTTAATAAAAAGAGCGTGAAAAATTATAATTAAAATGGAAATTGCGATTGCATTTGACAAT
>JAQIXP010001732.1:0-17235 GCA_034700285.1 Proteroiulus fuscus | reverse complement strand
TGATGGCCTCGATAATGTACCTCGCGTTATTTCCACGTATTTGCCGGGTTACCTGAAAATGGGGGCATTAAATATACTTATTGACTGGTGGGTTCAAATTAACTTGCAATTTCCACTTTCCTCCTATAACCAACTTCTTCCAAAGTGGGACTTTCCCTTTAAATATATATAACTAAATAATTGGCCAAAACTATATTACATGTGTATTGAAACTATATTGTATATGTGTTGTTAAATGAATGCAAAATGCAGCTATTTAAATTTTGTTTTTTAAGCTAAAATACATGTCAATCATCTTTTATCCTAGTACTTGTATTGATTAAATGGTTAGCAGAATTATTTAAAGAGTATAAAAGATTCTTACCTCATAATTAGCAAATGCATTTGCTCCATCGTAAATGTATAAATGATCATTGCAGTCTAACTGTAGCTCTTCAAAACGAAGCATAAATTTTTGAAGGACGGAATCTGTTTGAAATGTAATCATACAATCTAAACCTTCTTCATTATCTGACATTAAAACTGCTCCATGTGTTTGCTTATGAAGTTGCAGGGAACGTTCCCGATCACACAATGACGATATATGATCTGAAACGAAAAAAAATGTATGATTAAAACACTGCACAATATTAAATTTTATAGATTTTCATTCATTTTATGCCTTATTGCAACAAATTACATGAGGTTTCAAACCAAAACAAATTACAGTTGGAAAAAGTTCACATTTTTTGAAAACTAAACTCACCTATTATAATATTCATAAGACCAAGAAAGGTGTACTAATCAGATATAGTTTTATTGTATAATTATACTTAATAAATTTGATTGATTTCCTATAAATTATGGTTGGGTTATCATTATTTTTAATGGACACGTAATCTCTACATAAATTATATTAAAATCATATAATATATACTAAAAAATATTACACATAATTCCTGTCTATATATAATAAGGCAAAAATTCCTGCAATATCCTTAATACAGAATTTTCAACTAACTTCTTAAAAACTCATGAAGTTTTTAAAAGATATAATCAGAAAGTTTAGCAATTTCAGGAAAAATTGGTTTTATGTTTTGGCATTAACATATAGTTGTTTATACAAGCTGACAGTACAACATATGCCCAGTTCCCAGATTGAAATTCATTATTATATTTCCCATTACAATTATGTATACAGAGTATTTAGTTTGTTTTGAACAAAATTAACATAGCAAAATATTATCTTTGACAAATAAATTAATAGGATTAAATTCTATTTTGCAATTTTCTTGTTTCATTTTAAATCCCTAAGACTTCATTAAGAATATATAGATTCTGTCAGGGGCAATTTCTGCAAAATTCTTGACAACATAAGCATGTTTAGTTATTATAATGAAGATACTTAACTTCTTTTTCTTTTGTATTTCAATGCATGTACAAATATGTTTAGGGCTATAACACTAATTGAAGTAGACATTTCAATCTGACCCTGTGGATCTGCATGGTTAACATTAAACTTCTGTAAATTCAAGCATTTCAACATTTAACCAACTTGAGACTGGCATAGTCATTTTGTATTTGGATAATTTCTGCAATCCCACGAGTATCAATGGCAATTTTGTGTTCTCTTAATGGGATCATCTAGTTCTGAAGCAAAAATGGGGGAAAATGAAAATGTTTAAGGTACACAAATCGATTTTGCCTAACATCAATTTGCAGGAAGCTTTTGCACACTGATGGGGTTGACAAAATGCAAACCACCGTGAACAAGCAAGTTGCAAATTTTTAAAGTTTGCATGGGAAAACAATGCATATTAAACACTTCCCTTCGCCTAAATTAAAAACAAACAAAAAAACATGTTGATAATGACATTTTAAACAGCTACTCATTTATGAAAGTCTGAAGGAAGCCAGGGAATTTGGCTCTTGTGGGAGCCATTTTGTTTTGTATTTTGTGTAGAATAATTGCTGTTTTCTCTTATTTTCACTAACTCTTACAGACATAGAATATGAAAACTACATTTGCTAAACATGTAGAATTAACAATAATAATAATATTATTTATTGCAGGAGTCTCAGATGTCATATTTTCTAATAGTTGTCTAGGTTTCTATTTTAGTCTTACAGTTTGGCAAATTTTCCTACATTTCCTATAGCTTACCCATTATTTATAAATTCTCACTCAATTTATTCTATACCTTATATTTCAATGAATTTTATAAGGATTTGAATCATTTGATGCATCAAAATCATAATTGTGGGTCAAATTCACATTTTTTGATATAGTTGAACCAGCTCACCCTGCTTTCTCCCTCATGCAAAAATATACCAAAAGAACCAAAAATTCACCAAAGCAGCAAAACTTCAGTGAAAGCACATTAGACTTATGTCTAACCAGGAATACGATGAACATAATTGCAAATTATAATCTATCAAATTGATAATCTAAATTTTAATGGGTTATCATTATCATGCAATCGAGTATTACATTGGCTACCCAGGGTCACCCCAATTCGAAGTTAATTTTGGCTGTAAGTCTACCTCAAATGTAAAATAAGTAAACTAATATTAGTTTGTGCTATTTACTTATCTAAAGTCCATTTAGATAATAGCATTAAAGCTATATCATAAAAAAAAACATGTACAAGGCCATGATCATTATACAAATATATTTGCAGTTCAGTTTCTTATAAGCAGTGGGAATGATCGAATAAGGCATACGGATTTTCATGTAAGTATGCACATAAATTAAAACTTTTTTGAGGGAAAATGATTAATTATCCTAAATTCGATTTATCTGAAGTTTCATTAATAAATACATCAACATCAAATAAGTAGCAACTGTTTCAACCTTCTGAGATTGTTTAACTAATAAATATAAAAATAATACAAACATTGCCTTGACGGCTATACAGTAGGGTCATTAGCCTCCCTATGACGTCAGCTATGGTGCTCCAACAAGGGATGCAAGCAATGGTTCCCTCCATAACTAAATATTTTCATTACTTTTTTAATTAGAATTAATGAAGCATTTATAGAAGGTTATCAATGAACTCTTGCTATTTATTTTATTTAAACTTATTTTAAACCAACCTCTTTTAATATGAAAACAGGAAACTAAACCAGCGCCTCTACAGTCATTGCTTTATTTTATTTAAAGGTTACCAGGCTGAACTAATCCATCCCAAAAACATTAAAAATATGAGGATTTTTGCATTGAACATCCTCTTGACATTGTGTTGCTTAGCAATTTCAACGAAGGCCTCAAAAATACTTTTTCTGGTACCATTTGCATCGAAAAGCCAAAGAAACACTTTTGATCCCCTGATTGAAGAATTGGCAAGAAGAAACCATGAAATCACTCAAATAACCAATCTAAAATCAACAAAAAGATTTCCCAATTTGAGGACCATCTATGTTGAAGGCGCTAACAAGATGCTCGATTTGGTAACCAATTCATCTCAAGCTTTCACCATGTCTTCATCTACAGGAAATGCCATGATAGCATTGTCCAACTTAATATGTTCAAGTACAGATGATGTGTTCAGCGATCCGATGATGAAGCAATTCCTCAATGATCCTGGCCATTATGACGTCATTGTGGTAAATGTCTGGTACGAGCCTTATTTGCATATTGCTCACAGAATTGGAGCTCCAGTCATCGTTTTATCACCTCCAGCTCTTTTCCCTCACGTGGCATGGGACCTAAATATCCCAAATCCTCTGTCTTACATACCCATTAGTATATCACCCTATAAACCACAAATGACTTTCATGCAAAGATTTAATAATTTCTTCATGACTATGTCTTGGTTCGCCTATCGTCCCATACTCTCAGCCCAAATGGATGCAATTGTTAGCAAACATATACCAATTACTGTATCAAATGCAGAATTAGTAAGGAATATATCTCTTATTTTGCTAAATACTCATTTCTCATTGGAACAATCACGGCCTGCAATGCCTTACATGATAGAAGTTGGTGGAATGCATTGTCGTCCTGGAGAAAATCTTCCTGAGGTAAATTACTAAAGCATTTTGTTTATTTATTTACTAAGCTTATACGGTCATTGCTTTGTTATGATAAGCATTAGAGTAATTAAGGGCAATCCAGAAAGTTGGGAATATTTTGTGGAGTCAATAAGGGTCGTTCACATATATAAGAGGGGAGGGGTTGGGGGTACCCATGCAGGGTATAAAGGATTTAAAAAAAATTCAAAAATGTATATAATTCATTGTTTACTGATTTTCTTTGGAAATTCGTGAATAAAGTGAAATATTTAATTTGGATTAAATAATTTGAATACATTAACAACATGTTGTAATTTCTGCAATTCTCGTGAATTTTGGTAAACCTATTTATGGTAGCCGGAAATATATATTTCAATTCTATTGCAGTTTTCTGAAATTTGACTAAAAATTGAATTTCATCGGCATAACTTGGGCTAAACAATATTGTTTTATTAAAAGAACTTTACTTATGATATTTATTTTTCCAGAAAAAAGTGTGTGTGTGGGGGGGGGGGGGAGATAGATTGCATTCCTCGTCCCTATGTTAGGCAAATGTCATGAGAAAGTTCACAAATTGGGTAAAAAATTGTTAAGGGGACCATATCAAATGTATTTATAAGTTGTTTTGGGAATCAATGTTTATCAATTTCTTTACACACAGGAGTTTGAAACTTTCGTGAAAAGTTCAGGGGAGAATGGATTCGTGGTATTTTCAATGGGATCAATGCTCCAAGGACAACATTTGCCTGATCATGTTGTTACAGCTTTCAAATCAGCTTTTTCCAAAATTAAACAAAAAGTTATCTGGAAATATGAGAAACCATTGGATGGACTATCGGCTAATGTCATGTTATCAAAATGGATTCCACAACAAGATCTAATGGGTAAAATATACTCCAGAAAGTAAAATCCACATCTAAAAATTATTAATTTTATTATTTAAAATAATTTCAGCACATCCTAAATGTCGGTTGGCTATTCTACACGGAGGAATTGCTAGTTTACAAGAAGTGGCCTATCATGGGGTCCCATTGCTTGGAGTGCCCATTGGCATGGACAGAGATGGGAATATTAATTTGGCAATTGACAAAGGCTTTGCAGAACTCATAGAATGGAAAACTGTAACTGCAGAAACTCTACTTGACAAAATGACGACATTATTGACAAATGCAAGGTAAGGATCATTATTTTTCAACTAAAATTAAGCTGAAAACTTTAATTTTAAAAATTAAAAAATGTCTTTTTTAGATACAAGGAAAATGCATTAAGAGTTTCAGCTCTAATTAAAGATAGGCCTCAAACACCATTGCAAACTGCTGCTTATTGGGTGGAATATGTTATAAGACATAAAGGAGCAAAACATCTGAAAAGTGCAGCAGAAAATCTGAATTTTTTCCAGTACTTTTTGTTAGATGTTATTGGATTTGTATTGCTTATCATCACTATTGCATTGGTTAGCCTAATTTTCATAGCAAAAAGACTAATGAAACTATGTTTCTCTAAACAAAAACCATCTAAAAAGGTAAAAAGTAAGAAAAATTAAAGATAATTATTTTCCACTGAATATTTGAAAACAATTAATTAATGCAGAAGAAACAATCGAAATAAATTTCTTTAATACCCAGGACAAGAAAGAAATGCATTGGAGAGATTGAATTTTCAATAAATTCCATAAGTGTATTTAAAATTTGGCTGGAAATGTAAAAAAGATTTTAAATTGCTTAATTTTGATGTAATATTAAGTTTAAAAAGAAAGTCTCACATTATTGCAAGTTATTTTTAAAAAACATAGACAAAATTGTACTTAAATTGGACTTGTCATGGAATAAATATATTTTTTGTAAAATTTGTAGAAAATGCTTTTGACTGGAGGCATCCGTTTTGTCATAAATAAGTGGTGCCATCTACTTATTAAGTTGATTACTACCATGCAATTTTGCCAGCCATCTTAGGAATTTCATAGGTATTTCCAAACACATAACTATTCCATAGAGAAAAAGTGAAGCCATAAGTGAATACTTCCAATGGCTTAATTTACAAAAGTAACTACTAGATGGCGCCAGTAATTTTGTCATAATGTGGTTAAATGGCTCTATCCACGAATTTTAGAAAATCGATAATTACTGAATTATGGCAACTAATTGAAAACATTTGTAGTTTGAAAATTGTATCAAATTCTTCTTTTTATACCTAAAATGTTACATAGTTTTTCAGGATTTTTAAACTTCCCATTGGAAGCATTTAATAAGTTCATAAAAGCAGAAGTTTAGAAAGTTTGGCATCCTTATCTAAAACACATTATTGATTAAAGGTTACCATTAATAGAAACTGGTCTAGCCGGAAGAAATAATATCAAAATTGCTAATGTAATGTTTTTTTGACAGAAAATATATTACAGTAGTTAGGATTTGTGATTGTCATTTAAAAGGTCCTTTTGTGTATTTTCTAATAAAAAGATTGTGGTTTTGTTGATGAGGATCTACTTGGAAGATTGAACTATCCAGCATGTAGCCAATAGATGGTCTAACCTAGCATGTATGGGATTTCTTAAAGGATCTCTATCTTTTCTATATTTTTCCACTATACATTTGTTCCATTATAACGATAGCTTTTCTCATAACAACAATCATAAAATGAACATCCCCAGGCATAAGTATTAGTTTTATGGTAAAAAAGTGCCACTCTCAAAATCTTTCTTAGAAGAATTTGGCATGTGAATAGTGCCCAGAGAAAACTATATTTGGGAAGATATCTTTTGGACCATCTTCAAACGGATGCAGTTTACTTGAAAAGCAATCAAATATTGCTTCATATTTCTAATAGCAACATCAAATAACAATAGCCGATATGAAAAGTGGAAAAAAAACCCCCTGCAGAACTTATACAACCAGTAGAGAAGAGCGAAAAATTTGAAATTCAAATTAACACCAAAAAACCTTGAATATTGTCTCAGGATGCAAGCTACAAGTCAAGAAATAAGATAAAAAAGACAAAAGAATGGGACTTCTATTTTTCTTCTTGAAACTATAGAAAAAAATAAAAGATTGTGCGGACATTATTTTTAACCATTCCCAAGTGAAAAAATTTCACTTTTGTGGCCCATTGCACATAATGAAACTTAATGGCAAGGTCTCATTGTAATTGAACCATTTTCGTTGTTTTCGTATTTTACAGTAGAAGTTTTGATGTAAAAGATTGCAGAAAATCCAGTTTGTTATTAAAAAAATATACCTGTATAATTTCAAATCCCTTAAAGAAAACTGCAGAAAAACTGCAATTTCTGGCATTTTATAAACTGCAGTTTTCCCAGTTGTATTTCTGTTTTGTAACTGCATTTCTTGGAAGTTTTTCTGCAGTTTTCGTTTCATAGTACTTTGGATATTCTGCATTTTTATTTCTAAAACTAATTTTTTTCTTGCTAAATAGTGTTACATTCAGGAACTTAATTCATGCTCACACACATTAAAAAGTTTCTGCAGAAATTATCTTCAGAATAAATTTATGCAAAAAAAAATAACATTAGCAGATCATGTTTCTGCAGAAATGCCTCACATTTATTTTAAAAACTATTAGGTGTATTTATTTATAAATTGGGATTCAGGTTGAATCAAGTATAATTTTTTTGCAGTGCAGCATATTGGCCAAATATGAAAAATGAAAGTTTTACATTTATTGCATTTGAATTTGCTTATTTGTATAATGATATACGTGTTATGTACTAACTATAATGTTAACAATGGCTGTTATAGCACATTTATGACTGCACTAACCATATTGCTTTTCTACATCCCATTTATTCTGCATGCTAACTTACAACGTATTATCCAGAGTAATCCACTTTGTAACAATAAATAACTATAATTTCCCAGACGGTTTGATAGTCTGTCAACAGTATAAAGTAGGGCACATCTATTCCACAGCTTGGAAACATAGTCATTATATACATAGGCCTTTATACTAAATCATTTTATAAATTATTAACTGAAAATTGCACGTTGCATACAGATAAGGCAAATTTTAATTTAAAACTTTTGAGAATTAAGAAGCCAGTGTGCTTGTTACGCACTTCATAATGAAATTTTATGATAATTTTTTGGCAATTTAAAATATTCATTAGTCTCAAGTTACCTAAGAAGAAGAAAGCAAAAAGGAAGAAGTGCAAATTGAAAATAAAATTAAATCCCAAGCCACCAGCATTCGTCTACATATTAAATGTAATATTCCCTTTAAAAAGAGCACAAAAATGTCATTTAGAATTTGTTTCAACGATTATACATTAGAGACTTAATTAGAGAAGCGCAATTTAAGATAAAGAAATGTATTAATAAGACACCTTTTGTTCTTGGCAAATGAAACGGATATGAACTTTTAACTCAATTTTTATCTTTCTATCAAATGCTTTCGTATATATACTTATTATAGCATCTTTCAATTATGTTAGATGCACAAATATACAATTTATATGCTAAGTAATGTTGATTGGGTAGGTTCATGAAGTCATAAATTGCTTTTGCAATTTCAAGAAGTAAAGACTTAAGATATTAACTGGGGTTCCAACTGTTTCTAAACAACCAATGCAGATCAATTTAGTAGGCCTACAAAACTAAAGGTGAATTATAAGTTTGTTCCATTCCCCTGCTTTGGAATCAGTTGGGCACGAGAAGTGCACGTGCATGTCAAATGGATAGTTGCTAAATTTTGCACATGCAGGCCACGTGTTCAATTGGTTCCAAAGCAATATAGCTTGCACGTGCATATTCCATTAACCCTTGCTAAATTCTGCATGTGCAAGTCACGTGAGCCTTTCACAGTGCAAAATCGAACAAGTATATCTATGGAAAATTCTTTTCATCCTTGTCGTTATAGGTAGAAAATTAACTAAGTTAAGGTTTTAGCTGATTAATGACTATAGAGTGAAACATCCATGGGTGTAAACTAGTAAAACTACATAAAACTTTCGTTAAACTATAGAATAAACAAATTAAACTCGTGTGAACCTATAGCTTAACTACGACATACCATCTCTCAAGTCTATAGTTTTGTATATGTTATATTTGCACAACATCACTCACACGAATCAAACACACTTACAGAAAAGCTTGTAAGTATAAGGAGAGTAAACACTGGTTGTACTTTAAGGTAGAGCACCATAGCTGACGTCATAGGGAGGCCACTGCATAGCATATGAAACATATTCTGTACTGCCCTGAATCTCCCCTACTGCTCTTACTTAATTTTAGAACCTTTTGTAAAAGTACCGGTATAGTTAAGTGTTATCTTTATTATAGCACTAAAATTATTACCCTATGTATAAAAGTCATGGTTTTACTATCCATGTTAATCGGTCTATGAAATGAGGCTACAATAAGCCTAATAAATGCATTTCTTTTAGGACTTTTGGAAGTTCAACTTACATATTAGGCCTTAATATATAGACATGGCAATAAAATAAATGACCACTCGATTTTTTCTAATATGGCTCGATTGGGGTTCTCAAAACAAGTAATAAACAACTTTAGTTGTTATTATAAGACTGAATTTGGACCATTTTTTTTATTGGTTTTCTACATTAATATTTGTCATGTAGTAAATCGTTCAATTAAACCATAGTATACATAGTTCTGTTTTGTGGTCGTTATGGTAACATCGATTGTTTTCTGTTGTGTGTTTTTATGCATTTTCACTTAACATAAAATAACATTACAGGCGTTGACCCATACAAGTGTAGTCATGTCATGGAATGCCTATTGCCTGTCAACTAATGAATATTTTAATAGGTTGACCTAATAAGATACATAGAAATGTATATATTGTTCTTTAAATAAAGATGTTTTCTATTGCAAAGCAAACATATAAACCCACTTCTAAGAAATCATAAGTCAAATGCAAAATCCCAAAAATTTCATTGAAATTCAAAATTCAAAAATATAATCATAAATATTGTCATGGTTTATTGGATTTTATATTTACTTGTATATCCAAATGATATATCTAAATACAAATGTTTTTGCAAAGATTCAAAATTAAAAAATAAAAGCATATTCCTGGAAATATATTCTCTGAAATTATATTATGTTTCATGGTTTATTGGATTTTCTTTACTCGTATATATCCACATGAAAAGTAAATATAAATATTTTTGCAAAAATTCTTAATTTCAGAATTAATTTTCTGTAAAATAGCAAGCTTGAAAGTTTCTGCAGAAGTTCTGCGATGTGATGTTTTTCTTCAGAAATGTTCAACTGAATTCTGAAAATAATTTTGGCAGAAAGCTTTTCATATGGGTAATTAATTTATACTTTAATTATAATTTAAAATATATATTTATAATATTGGTTTAAAGGCAATAATTATAGTGAAACCAAGCTTATTATTAACCAAGAAAAATTATCAAAACCTACATAGATTGTGTTTATAAATTTTGATGTTATGATTTATAAACTAACTTTAATCTATATTTTTCTCCAAACAACATAATTCCCATGTGAATGTATCACGTCAATACTGATTTTGCCAACACAATTAAATCTGTCATCAAAATTAGGGGCAAAAAAACTTGGATTTCAAAATGAGTAGCCATGGAAATGATTAAGAAAATTTTCTATAAGCCTACCATCAATAGACGAGCACATACACACATGCGCACACTTAAAGCAATTGACTTAATTTTTAATGTAATTATTTATTAATTAATAATTGCAGGGAAAAAGAGGCGAGAATTGAAAAATGTTTTTGACAGAATTTTGTCTCTATTAATTGCAATTTATCGTAACTGTAAGAAAATTGTTTGGATTAGACAGATTTCACCAAGGGCTACATCATTTTTAGGCATATTTTGATTTGAGAAAAAACTATGATTTTTTCTTAAAATTGTTTAAATATTTTCGGTTAGGCAAATGATAACCAAAAGTTGATGTCTTGTGGTGAATTTGTAACATAGTTTGTTTTTAGGCCTACCCAAATGAGAACTTCAATAAATCCAATCTTATGGGCTATTCTGGTGTACAGATTGGGTCAAGATTTAGAATATGTGAGAATGACCATTATGTTATTGGTTCCAATAATTAAAATGCTGGTCTCAACATATTAGTTTGGTCAAAATACCATGATAGCAATAACTTCAAATATATACAGGCTGTTTTGTGTATTAGTATGTTACTAGTATTACCCAACGAGTAGTCTAATGCAAACAATAAGTTGGTGTTAATGGTAGCCATATTTAAAATGCTGGTCTAAATATACCAGTTGAATCAAAATACCATGATACCGATAACTTCAATATACAACTTGTGTTGTTTCTTAGTATTAAGCAAAAAATGTACTAATTCAAACAATGATTTGCATGGTGTTATTGGTGGCAATAATTAAAATGCTGGTATAAACATACTAGTTTGGCCAAATACCATGATACCAATACCTGCAAATATATGCAGGATGTGTTGTGTATTACCCAACGAGTTTGCCAATGCAAGCAATAATGTGGTGTTATTGGTACCAATATTTAAAATACTGGTATCAACATACTAGTTTGGTTAAACTACCATGATCCCAATAATTTTAATATACAACTTGTGTAAAATTTTTAGTATGATATAGCAAAAATGTTGCCAATGCAGCAAATGTGCGGTGTTATTGGTGCAAATATTTAGAATGCTTGTCCTAATGTACCAGTATAGTAAAATAGCATGAACCAATAACTCCAATAATATTGTTTGTTCTGGGTATTGGCATGTTGGCATGCATTAACAAAGAATTTACCAATTCAATCAATATGTTGTTGTTATTGGTTAAAATATTTTAAATACTGGTATCAATATACCAGTAGGCCTATGGCCAAATTGCATGGTACCTATAACTCCAATAGTTTTCTTTGTTCTGGCTGTTGGTATGTTTTGTACTGCATGACTATTTGATCCTGATTGTGGGATAACCCCCCTACCAAATGACATCATGATATGCTGATCGTAGGGTACTGAGTTGAATTGAATTGGCATTATAAATTTATCAATGCACTCAATATATGTTGTTTTTATTGGTAGAGATATTTGGTATGCTGGTCCCAATATATAAAAATTCCTAAATTAAAATTGTAAGCAAATTTGCATGGGCTTTTTAATGGCTTTGTTAGTATCAATCAAGTATGATCAAAGGTCCACTCGGTCTTGCTTTGATGGATGCAATATTACCTGATGATTTCAAGTATATAGTTTCCTACTTTGGGGATTTTATATAAAATTAAACTATAAAGAGCTTTTTCAAAAAGCTTGATTCAATGTTGACCATTCACGTACTTCAGATCCAATTGAATTTGAATTGCTTTTTGATCGATTGCAAGATCTACTTGGGTGAATTTCAATTGCTAATGGACAAATCCATGGTCAGAGAACTTGCCTTTAACATCAAGTAGGCCTAAATTCAGTGCATTTCCACAAGATCCCTTTGCATGCATAAATATCAATTTGCAATACGTCCTCGACGCCATTTTGTTTTGCATTTATGGAATTACCACATTGCATGCAAATTTAAAATTTGTAGTTACAAACTTCAAGCAAATCTCTGGAAGCTATTCAACAAACTGTTTTGAAAAATGCATTGAGTAACATTACAGCATATAATATGCTACCATGAATGTTGAATCTCATGTACTGGGTTTACGTA
The DNA here is from genome assembly GCA_034700285.1 of Proteroiulus fuscus. Classification (NCBI taxonomy): domain Eukaryota; kingdom Metazoa; phylum Arthropoda; class Diplopoda; order Julida; family Blaniulidae; genus Proteroiulus; species Proteroiulus fuscus. Next base: position 4,584 of record JAQIXP010001732.1, on the reverse strand, counting down.
ATCCATGACGTCATGTGCCATGCCTTTGAAAATGACTTTAAGAAATGGTGTCACGTGATCTCTGTGTAAGAGGGAAAATGTTCCTTAAATGTTCATATTTCATGATAACATGCCCGTGATATTATATATAAACAGTAATTATATATATTGCACGGAATTTTGAATTGTCACTCCAGAATACTAATATTTTAAAGGGAAAGTCCCACTTTGAAAGCCGGTGGTTGTAGGAGGAAGAGCATGAAAAATAGAAAAGGCATGGAAATTGCAATTTGATTTGAGCCCACCAGTTAATAAATAAAATGTTCTGAATACATGGATTTGTATGAAAATCAAAGCAAAAGACGCCATTTTACTGACAGCATGCAGTGCCCTCTACTTGATAAAAGCCATCAGCTCTCATGAAACAGGCACACACTCATGTCTTAGAGGGCGCCCCCAAATTACAGTGTCTGCTGAAATCTATAGAAAAATGACTCGTGATTTCTTAAATATGGAAACTCTGATGCAATTATTATTGTCACAGCCATTTATATCTAGTAAGTGTGTGCAACTTAAATATCACTTGCTACAAGGTGGGACTTTCCCTTTAAAATCAAAAGTAGGGGCTAATTGAACATTAATATTCAAAGATGATGAATGATCTAAGGAGAACTTGAAATATTTGTTTTTCATACATGAGAGTAAACCACCTGAACATTACATTTCAACTAAGATTTGGTTAAAAATGTAAAGCCCAAATAGGCCCACTTTTACTGACAGTATGCAGCGCCCTCTACTTGATAAAAGTCATCAGCACTCATGAAACAGGCACATACTCATATCCTATAGAGGGCGCCACCATGAAACTTGCAATGCCTGCTGAAATCTATATAAAAATGGCTCCTAACATGTGAATTCTTCACTACGGAATCAATGTACAATTTAAATATCACTTGCAGCGAGGTGGGACTTTCCCTTTAAAATCAAAACTGGGGGTTATAATTGAACACTAATACTCAAAGATGATAAATGATCATGAGGGGGAACTTGAAATATTTGTTTTTCATGTATTATTAATGAGAGTAAAGCACCTGAACATTACATCTTTCTTTTGTTATATATGTATACTAGTCTTTGAAATTAGTCCCATGCATGTATCCATAGAAAACTGTTACCCAGATTCTTTTTTTCTATGAATGGGTCCCACCCTCTTATTCCCATGGAGTTCTTATGCGAAATTCATGTAATCAAGTTGTTGATTGACTTGACAAAGAAATCCCTTTGAAAGCTTCTTCAATATTGATCGTCCATTTTTACAACGGCCAAAAAAAAAAGATTTCAAGGATCTTATATTCAATTGGCACACAGAACTGGACTCTAAGATGCGCAATCTCATAATAACAAAGGCAAAAAAAAAGGAGACTGGAGCAGAAGGCATCAAAAACTCCATTTTGATTCGGTTTGGCTCAGTTCCAGCACCAATAATACAATAGTATATTGGATGCCTACAATGCTATGTGTGACTATATTAGAAACCTATGAGCAAAATCAATTCATTTTTTCATCCTTTCTTCCCTATGCCTATACTTTCCCTAAAAAAAAAGAATTTCAAAAATTGAGTTAAAAAAAATATTGGACGTAAAACTCAATGCGAAACGGTTTGACATAAATTTATTACACATTTTGACATACCACAAATTGAAAAATGTAAAATACTGAACGGTATTTCATATTTTTTATGCGAATTAACATTATTTTGTGATTACCAACTGAAAAACATTCTGCAGAATGTAACTGGCAGAATGAATTAGGCGGAGAATTTCTTTATGGAAAATGCTTTCTGCAAAATTTAGCCTAAAATGTTTTTTTGCAGAATATTTCTGATGAATCTTATATGCAACTATTTGCAAAAGTCTGCTGAAAATCTAAAATATATTTCTGCAGATATTTGGTGTATTTTAACGTTGCCTATGTGGATCATGAGTTTTTCTGATCCAGCTCACCACATCATGGGACTGACCAGATGTTTTCAATTTTTTTACGTGAGATTACCTTTATTTTGTGATTGCGAATATGAGCATATATCACTGAAAAATATTCTACAAGAAAGTAACTGGCAGAATGAATTAGGCGGAAAATTTCTTTGTGGAAACTGCTTTCTGTAAAAGTTATCTTAAAATGTTTTTCTACAGAATATATTTATGATGAATCTTATATAACTGCAACTATTTGCAAAATTCTGCTGAAAATCTATAATATATTTCTGCAGATATTTGGTGTATTTTGGCGTTGGGCTCTGATCATGAGTTCTTGTGATCCAGTTCACAAGCAGTTCTTAACTACATCATGGGACTTAAACAGAATTTTTCCATTTTTGTTACATGAGATGACCATTATCTTGTGATTACGAGGATAAGCATATGTATGTATAAACTGAAAAATATTCTGCAGAATGTATAACTGGCAGAATAAATTTAGTGGAGAATTTCTTTGTATAGAAACTATTTTCTGTAAAAGTTATCCTAAAATGTGTTTCTGCAGAATATTTCTGATGAATCTTATATGCAAGTATTTGTACTTTGTATTTGTATTAGTTTGTACTAGTCTGCAGATAAACTAAGGTGAAATATATTTCTGCTGAAATTAGGTGTATTTTGGCGTTGGGTTCTGATCATGAGTTTTTGTGATCCAGTTCACAAGCAGTTGTTAACTTCATCATGGGTATAACCATATATATATATACCACTGTTCATGCAGAGTCACCTTCTAAAATATAATTTCTGCAGAGAAAAATCTGCATTTTAATTTCAACAGAATTCTGAAGAATTTCTGATAAACGTCACAATTAAGTATAAAAAAACCATTGTTACAGAAAATGTGACTGTCCTTTCTGTATAATTCTGCAAAGCAATTTTGATATGAGCAAGCTTACATATTTTAAAGATCCTCAAACAAAACTTTTACCAATTCTAAGCCTACCTTTAAAATGTTAAATTGCTAAATACAACAGTAAATAGTCTGTTTCCATGAATTAATGATAATGTATAAGAGTTATGAGTTTGTTTCTCGAAATTAAACCTGCAATGTTAGCTAAGCTATAGATTATATAATATAAGAGTTAATTAGTAAATTAGTTATTTTGTTTTCCTTAACATCATCATTTTCACTTTAGGGGATGACATTTCATTAAAAAATTTGGAAACTTATTATAAAAGCATTTTTACTTTGCGGCTGTCTAGACACGTAATTAAGCCATATACAAGCTGACTAATTAATAGACTATTTTAGGCGAAATTAATATTCATTAAAAATTTAATTATTACATTAAGACAGGTAAATTGGAATACTTGCATGCAAACCCTGATTTCTTTAAAAAAAATAATTTCATTTACTATATGTAATATTCCAGTAGGAAAAATATTTTCTGGATGATCTTCCTCTTTAATGACTGCATGCAAGTGCATTGCACTGCATCTTAATTTAACTTTTTTTAATATTAATTTGAAAGTAAATCTAGCTTGCAATGACTAAAGGCACATTTTCTGAACATAGATGACTAATGGATCTTTTTAGAGAATAAATGATTTATTCTTTGCATGAATTGGTTGGAAATCCGAAAGCTGCAATGAAGAATGATTTAGAATGTCTTATACACGTATATATATGCAGATATACAATCATGTAGAAATTTTTTATCAAAAATACACATTTATACTTAAGTACATATTTGCATTGGTGATATATATGTATAGTGGGTATAAATATCATATGAATTTATAGATTTCACGTATGCTTTTGCAAAGTGTATTTGATGTCAAAGACGATCAAAGATACTGTCATTTTGCATTTCTTATCAGTGCGCAAGCAATGTTTCTAATGACAGATCTCATCAGATCATAATTCAATCCAAGTTTGTGGATTCCTGTTGACAAACATGTTTGTGCAACACGAATACCTGATATCGAAATATACGAGTAGGCCTATACTCCCTATAGATCTAGTATACAAACCACAACTACTGTAAGGAGATCTGATGCAGTTTAAACCTAACTTTTCATAGAGTTCAGTGGAAATTTCAGCTCAGCAATAGATAAATTGAAGTAGGCCTAATCAGGCACTGTTCAGTGTTTACAAATCATCCTCTTAGTGGTGCTGACTGTATCATTGAATTTGTCTATTGAGAAGTGCAGAAATTGTACTGGAAAACAGTTATGCTAACATGTCCTGCAGATTTCTGCATTTTTGAACAATCAAATTACTTTATGAAACATAGTTTTATTCAGACAACTATCGTAATTTTATAAATTATATTAAAAAGAAACTTAGCAGGAATCAACCGAGGGTTTCATTTCTTTGGGGTTAAAATTTTGTTAAAAATATTTACAATCATTTCATCAATTTTGACAGCCCCAAAATTCTCAAATGTATTGCAGGTAACCTTTCTTAGCCATATTAAACTCTCAAAAAATTAATATTGTATGCTCATTAGGCACTTTGCGCCATGCAACAAAAGTTGGAAAAAAATACAAAAGTATAATTAACAACGAAAGTTTAAAGTAGTTGGCAGCAAGCCAATTTTAATATTATAAATAAATAAATTGAAAT